>VDFB02269630.1:0-65284 GCA_007258455.2 Sequoia sempervirens | reverse complement strand
ATTAGTGAAAATATCATAGAGCTTGCATTTGTGCATAATCTTTCATTAGAAAACAACAATATTTCTACATTTTCATATTGTAGTTCTATCTATGCATCTAAAAGACATCAAGTTACATTCAAAATTTTTGACAAATCACAAAAAATTCATCACTAGGACTAATTCGCCACACTGGGTGACTTAGTCCTTCTACACATTTTGGACTATAATTTCTAGCATTTACTGTACATTTTATGCATTTCTATTTTCCAGTTATTGTCTTATGTCATACTTTCCATATTTTCTATTTATTGCATTTATTTTTCTTGCATCATGGCTTTTTTCTTTAATAAGTTTTGGATGTCATTAAAATCTTTAGTGGACATGTCAAATTATGCTTTGGAACTGATCCTAATGACCTTGAGCTTCCTCATGTTCCTTAAACTCCTAGTATCATTGACATCATTGGAGAAGATGATAGCATGAATAAGTTCTTAAATGAATTCCTTGAAAACCTTGAAGCCAATGCATCCTTTTATCCATTTGAACCATAGTTTTTTGTGGTTTATGATGCTATGACTCTCTTGCTTAATTAGGGTTTTTCACCTAAAGGATAGAGATAGATCCCACACAAAATTCAAGTGGTTCACTCAAACTAATTCAAGTACAATGAAATTATGTCTAAATGCAATGATCTAAATGCAAAAAATTGATGAAATGGATTGATTATTTATGCAAAACCTGGGAAATATGAAGTGTTTGAAAACATGGTGTGATATGCAAAATTGAACTAGAAACATAAACAAATGAAAATAAAACTTAATGAAATTGAATGGAGTGCACCTACAGATAGAATTTTGATGCGGGAAGGTTCTGGAATGTCTCAAAAATCACTGTTTATGACCACTGAAACTCATTTTCCATAGATTGTGAATTAGTCCTCATTTTAGTAAATACTACTAAAATGGTTCTACGATGCCAAAAACTGAAAATATGAGAAAAAAATTTCTCTAGTCTATCAGTGGGACTCATTTGCCACTGATGGTGAATTAGTGCACCTACAAAAATATACAAATTCTAAAGTCAACTCTGTGGGTCTAGATCTGCACTTTTCTTGTCAAGTTGATAGAATTGAAACTATAGAAAATGGGTTGAATGATGTCTCCAATATTGAATTAGGTCTTTTTTGACTTGAATAGATTTTATGACTTTTTCACCACTTTTCAACACCTATCTCCATGAAAAATCTACCTACAATACTATCAAACACACATGCAAAGAGGTGAAAAATTGTTAAGGGTTAGAGTATAGGGGTTTGCCTTGGTCAAACTCCACTTTGGTAATCAAACCCTGGATAAAGAAATGAAATGAGAAAGGAATGATGAAAATATAACATGCAAGTGTCATAAACTCACCAAACTTTTGTTGTTGAAGTCTAAAAATATGTCAATGGTTGCTCCAAGATGCTTAAAAATTGCTTGATTGAATGATTAAGGATGCTAGAATACTTGAATGTTAGGATGGATTGAATGCATGAATGAACAGGGATTAAAATGGATATAAAAACACTTATTTATACACACTTATGCCCTAATTTCCTAAAAATACAACATTGTAGGCTAACCTAAGGTCTTAATGAATAAAAACCCAAAAGAAATTTGAATTTATTTTGAATTTTGTGCCAAGATGGACTCACTCACCACCCATACCGAATGGGTACCACTCAAGGAAAGCAAGTTGGTGTCAGGGATTAAGTTGCATTTAATGATATTTGTTGGGTTTACATTAAAAAATACACTTAAATAAGGGTTGTAAGTGCATAAAGGGGCCAAATAAAGCATAAGAAAGGTGTATTTAGTGATGAAAATCCTAGAAAAGTGTGAAAGTTTGTTACAAGACCTTACAAAATTTTAAAATAAGACTTGGAAGGGATAAAAAAGAGGATATTTAGATGAATTATAAAAAGAAGAGTCTAGAAAAGTGTAGAAACCTATTACAACACTTCACAACACCTTTACAAGACATCATAAAATATTAATAATTTAAATATTCAAGACCCAATGTGAATGTATAAGTCACAATACAACATTAAATCTAAGCAAAATAAGTCAAGTATCACAGGAAAAATACATAAATGACCATAAAAATTTCCAAAGATCCATTTTTCTATGGTACACCATCCATGAAACAACAAGAACTTCCTACCATCTCACCTCCTGATACATTTGGATACCTAAATCTTGAAACAAATGAAGGACCTAAGTTCCCTCCAATAGGTGGACCTAGTTCCTCTAAACAAGCCACTCCTCAACCATTCTATGATAACATAGTTACCAACACTTGAATCAACCTTAAAGAAACATATGGAAAAGGTTTTAAAATCTTAAGCAAACAAGGATGTCACACAACAACTAAACATAACATTCATCAAATTTTAGAACAAATACCAACATATGAAAACATAATGGGGTTAGGCTATCAAGATCCTCCTCATGATAGCAAGCCTCCTTTAGAATATTGGAGGCTTCGTGGTGACGGAATGGTGATCTTTGATTCCCCTTTGATCTGAATATTCTCCTTCCTCATGAAAAACCCTTACATGATAGTAATGACAAGGATGATAGGATTCCCTTGGGTCATCTTTCTCCTTGAATTCATGAAAAGGGTGAATCTAGTAAATGAAAATGACCTTACAAGTTGAAAAAAATAAAGTTTCCTCTCCATCCCCCACTTGAATGTGAAAGGAAATTTCAAATCCTCCCAAATAGCGAACTCATCTTATTACCACCTATGAATAGGTTGGTATTGTACCCTAAACATGCTAACAATCCACATTTCACTTATCATCATTTTCTCGGACATAGAAGTGATGAGTGTCACCAATTGAAAGAAATATCGAGCAAGTATAATTTTGATGGTGATAATTTCTATCCAATAAATCCATAAACCATTATCAATTCACCTCATCATGTAATAGTTATAGAATATTCTCTTCTCACTATTATGTGATCTTTCCCATCACCTATCTCAACTCATCCTTGTCTTGCACTAAGTGGGGGCAAGAAGTTGTTAGCCTTGTCCTAGTATTGCATATGTCCTTGTCCCTTAGCTATGTTTTTCACCTTCCACTTATACTAATTGAGATTGGGAGGTGAAGGACTCATTTGAAGGTTGACTTTCTTTTTCCTTAATAGTATTTTTCTTTTTCTTTCCTTTTATATGTGCACATTGTGTTCCCCCATGACATGGAATTATATGTTCTCCTCTCTTTGCAACATTCTTCTATGTGTACCTTAATTCTTCTATATGTCATACATCACTTTTGTATTTCTCTTTTTTTTTTGTTTTCCATCTAGGGATGACGCAAAGCATAGAGACGCCCTATGCCTCTTCCATGTTGACCCACAACGTCCTTTTCATTTTCACTTTTGTTTTTTATTTTCCCTTTGGGGATGACGCAAATCATAGAGACCCCCTATGTCTCTTCCATGTTGACCCAAATAGTCCTTTTACTTCTTTTTTTTCTTTTGCTTGTGTTTTTCCCTTTTTATGTTGACCCAAAATATTTTCATTTTCTTTCGCCTTTTCATTTTCTTTTTTCTTTTTTCTTTTTTCCTTTTGTGTACAATGCAAAGCATTGAAGGTATGTGCAAGATCATGATGGGCCAAAAAGTGTTGATATTATGGGTTTTTCTAGGGTATGTGGCTAATGATTTTTTTTCCAGAAAATTGATGAAACAAAAAAGGTTTTTTAAAGGAGATTCTCAACTTTCCACCAATATAAATTATGATTTACTTTTAATTTAATAAATAATTATTCTTTATTTTCTATTTGAATTACAACTAAAGTCCTGATTGATAGGTTGATTGAAAAAAATCTATAGCTTTCAAATGGTATCACATTTTTTGAATCTGAAACATGCGTCACATTTTATGCTTTGTATACTACAAGTTAGAAAAAAAGAAATGAATTTCATGAAGTTTTGTCCAAGTTAAGGTGGTTAGACATATGAGTTTTTTTATTTTTTAAAAGTTGTAATAAGAAAATCATAATTAATTATTTACTTGGAGAAAAATTACAAAAAAGTATGCATCACATTGAGACATGAGTCCTCTACTTACATATAAAATCTTATAAAAAAATATTATCATTCTCTTGTGGTAGGGTGGTCAAATAGACACCTACTTCTTATTTTTTCTCTGAAATTTAAGTACTACTGCATTGAAATTTCAAATTTTAACCAAATAGATTATTTTTTTAAATAAACCTAGTAGTTTAGAAACTACATTAAATTCTCTACAAATTCTATTCTTACATATTTTTGAAATAATACAGATAACTTATTCAAATTTTTACGTCAAGTTGCGTAACTTTGATTTTTTTGAATTTTTTGCCACTTAAGAGCCTATTTTTTCTATGATGATCCTACACATACCCTTGAGATAGAAATGTCTCTTCCATGTTGACCCAAAACATATTTTCTTTTCCTTTTATTTTCTCTCTCTTTGTGGCATTCTTCTAGTTCTATGTATTTGGGGAATGATGATAGTTATGAGCTCTTTAATAAAAAAAAAGTGCAACAACCAACTTACTGACCCCAAATCCATAGATCCCTTATGCGTTTGGTGTGTTACTTTTGGGGGAAACCCTTATTTCTTTTGTTCCTCTTCCTTCACATGATGCAACCTTACTCAAAAACATATGACTTGGCATAGGGGCTTTCCAAGTTGGCTCTCATGTCTTGTTTCTTTTTGCATTTTTCATTTGCTACTTTAAAGTAAATGCTCATAGAATGATGTGTAGTAATTCCTTTAAAGTGGGGGAATGCATTGGCATTATTCATTTTCATTTTTTTCTTTTTCCTGGCTCTTAGTGTAGCCTTCTTACTTTATACAATGTGTTTGTCACTTTGTGGATGACATTGGATGTGATGTCCTTCACGAGCATGACCTATCTTAGCATATTACATTCCTCTTAGTGGCCTGATGCAATGCACTACATCCCATAAGTTGTGAATATTCTATTATTTGATTGGTCCTCTCTTAGAGACATTAGACACAATGTTCCCTAAGTTAAAGACCTCACATGAACTAAACAAGATTCCTTTGAACATCCTTTTGCATGTTTCTTTTTACATTTACATGGCCCCCTTGCATAACATAGCTTGCATTCCTATGGTGAAACTGCATTTGTTCATGAGTCCTAATCAATCAAAGCTTTCCTTGTCTCATGAAGCACAAAATGACATTGTCTTTTGTGGTGCCTTATTAAGGTTATCAGGAGGTATATCTTTGATATGCTTGAGCGGGAAGCACATTATGAGGCATGATGTTCCCAATAGCTACCTTTCGAGATTCTCACTCCATGGACAACCAAAAGTTCCATGGCCCCATAATGAGTATGTTGTGGATTTTGCACCCCGCAAACAACCAAAACTTTGATAGCCATAGAGTGAGTATACTTGGGCCTTCTCACTTGATGGACAACCAAAAGTTCCATGGCCCCATAATGAGTATGTTGTGGATTTTGCACCCCGCAAACAACCAAAACTTTGATGGCCATAGAGTGAGTATACTTGGGCCTTCTCACTTAATGGACAACCATGAGTTCTATCACTCTAGAGTGAGTACCCATTTCTTGTTTCAAACAAATATCCTAGATCTGATCCACAATGGGCTTGAGAAAATGATCAAAGCTTTCTTTCACTCTTTTTCACCACTTTCATGTGTATTCCTTTGTGTTTATGTTTAGTTTTCCATGAGATCGCGATCCTAGGGGGCTTGATTATTGTTTTCTCATCTTATTAGAATGAGTGCATTTGGAACCCTCTCAATGTCCATGTTGGGCTACTTTAGTGTTATTTTGAAGTGAGTTCATCATCTCACTAAAGTGGGGACTTAATGTGTTTCCAAAAAATGTATAGTTAACATTTTTATGCTCACTTGAGTTTCTCTTATGGACTTTAGCATGATTTTTCCTAGAATTAATGTTGTAATGTGGCCAATACATTCACATTAGATCTTGGACCCTTGTGAATCATTAAGACTTCTAGGATGTCTTGTAAAAGTGTTGTGAAGTGTTGTAACCCACTTTCACACTTTTCTATGACCATTTCATTATAATTCACTTAAATATCTCCTTTTTATCACTTACCAAGTCTTATTTCAAACTATTGTAAAGAGTTGTAACAAACTCTCAAACTTTTCAAGACTTGTCATTACTAATTCAACCCTTTCTCATGTTTAAATGACCCCTTAATGCACTTTCCAATCATAATTAAGTGTATTTCTTAAGACATTCCTATCAAACCTTATTTAATGCACTTTAATTTTTGATACCTAGTGAAATTTCCCTAGTGGGACCAAGTCATCACCTAGGGCGACTTAGTTCCATTAGGCGCTAAACTTAAAATAATTTTAATTTCTTAGCGAGATTTTATTCTTGTTGGGAATAGGATGTCATTTAATTGCAATCCTAAACATTATTTCATGTATCTCCTAAGTCCTTGGAAAGTGTTCCCCAACATTAGGATTAGAAAGAGATTAATATTGAATGAAATAGTCATGTTAATTGACATTTTTAATTAATTCTAAATGATAGGAGCATGTGAGGGAATCCATTATGAGTTCCTAAATAATAGGAGAACATGGGGTTCCCACATGGAAGGTGGAATCCACCTTTAGTTAAGTTAACTATTTGGAGTAAAAGACAACACTTTTGTAATGCATGTGAAGATCCTAGAAGTTAGGGATTGACATTTACATGCATGAAGCTTAGTTCAGTTTAGTTCATATTAGTTAAGTTTAATTTAGTTTAGTTTAGTTTAGTTTAGTTCATTATCAGTTTAGTTTAGTTCATTTTAGTTTAGTTTAGTTTAGTTTAGTTTAGTTTAGTTATGGTTCAGTTATCTTTAGTTAGTTTTAGTTGAATGCTAGTTGACTTTAGTTAACTTGGAATGGATGACTAATGACTTGATTTGCATGACAGATAATAGGTAACTAATTTCAATTAATAGGGGATGATCATTCTTGCATGAATGATGTAGAGATATGTTTTAGTTAACAGAGAATGACTTGGACCCACCTTGGGTGCCCAACTTCGCTTCTTGGAGTTAACACTTTTGAATGATAAGAAATTTTAGAAGGCTGAGTTAAGTGGGCCCATTCTTGGGCACCTACTTTGAGGATAAGCTTTGAAGATATCTATTGAATCAAGGTTCAGTTATGACTTTAGTTTGGGACACCCAAATGGATGAAACACATGTTTTGACATTGTTCTTCATGTTAGAACTCTACTTACAAGAGATAGGTGTACCTTTTGTGAGATAAGGATTGAGCTTTGTAATTGTAACTCTTTGGAGTTTACAAAGTTGATTATTTCCTATTTATTTCAAGCAAGCTGAAGAGAGTTATTATCAATTTTTATTGCAGGTTGTGAAGAATATTTGTTGAAGGAAAACAAAGCATCTCAAGCAAGGATTGGAATTACTATAATCTTATTCTAAGATTAAATAATACATTGATTTTTGGTGGAGTTTTTTCCCAAAAGGGTTTCTTTATGGTACATGTTGTGTAACTTCTAATATTCTGTCTAATTCTTCTACAACCTTTTGTCTTCATTGAATAAATGATAAAATGAATTAATCAAATAATCACCAATAATGAATCTATAAAAAGGAATACATATTTAGATCAACAATCATAATTTTTTACAAAGTATTAAGCTGCATAATTACCTTAATTTTCAACAATTCTCTTACCCTTTTGAGTTCAGGCTGTGATGTGTTATTTTTGGGAAATAATGGAAAATCATGTATAAATAAGGGTTTTTCCCCTCATTTTTCATTTCCTACATTCTCTTGATTCATTCAAGAATTTATTCGCTTAATCAATCCTTCCATTCACTTAATCATTCTTAAGAATTCAAGCACTCTAAGCATAATCAGGTCATCCATTGGAGCACTTCATTGCATATCTTCAAATTTCTACATCAAGGGTTTGGTAAGTTTATGACATTGCATATTTTTTAGTTATCATTCTCTTCTTATTTCATAGGGCTCGATTACCAAAGTGGATTTTTACCAAGGAAAACCCCTATACTTTAACCCTTAACCTTTTTCCCCCTCTTTGCATGTGTGTTTGTAGGTCTTGTATGTAGATTTTTCAAAGAGTTTGGTTCCAAAAAGTAGTAAAAAATACATCAAAGTCAACATAACCTTAAATGAAGCTTGGAGACCTCTTTCAACCTACTTTCTATAGAATCAGGATTAGACACTTGTCAGAAAAGCAAGTGCAGACCAAAATCTATTGAATCCTATTCTGAAATTCTAAAAATATATAGGTGGACTAAGTCACCATCTCTGGTGAATTAGTCTCACTTCTAAGCCTGAAAATTTATTTTCACATTTTTGGACACCTGTTTAGTAGATTCTTGTTTTGGCATATTTTCTATGAAACTAGACTAAGTTTCCCAACTTGGAGGAAGTATCCTAGTTGACATTTCCAGTCAACTATACAAAATTCCAAAGCCTCTCTACATCAGATTCAAAATTCCAGGTGCACCTCTCCATTTCTATTTAATTATTTCATCATTTACTTGCATTCTTAGGTGTTTTTGCATACATCACTATGTTTTCTATCACTTTGCATTTATTAGGATTAGCATCAATATCATCTTTCTTTTAGTTTGATGCATTTAGACATTGTATTTAGAAATATTGCATCCCTTTTACATTAATCTTGAGTCTAGACATTAGCATCTTGGGCCCATTTTCTCTCCTAGGTGAAAAACCCTAGAAGAGTTAGAGAACCCTTAGGTAAGAAAAATCATTATTCACATTGCTGAAAAAACTATTCACCTCATTGTGGAAAATTGGTCACCATTATATGCAGATAAAATGTTGGAATATTCTTTCTAATTTGTGGAGAGTTTTGCTGCAAGAAAAGTCACCTATGCCAAGAAAAGCTCGTATGAGGCCAGAAAATTAAGGTTGGAACATTTTATTTTTATGCCTAGAAGTTTTAGTAGTGTCAAGAAAAAGTTTGTAATTTCAGGAAAGGTAAAAAAAATTGGCATAGGGTAATGGGAAATGTTGTCGGCCAACCATTTTCCAACTTGTTGGTTGGCTAGGTACAAAGGGTGGGGCCCATATGGGTAAATCCTGTAGGCTCATACCCAAAATTAATGCACCCAAAAACACAAAATCTCTGACCCAAATAAATTTGTGACCTTTCTTTTTTTTAATGAAATTTTGGAGAAAATTCTAAAAAAGAATAAATTAAAAAAAAAACACCGACATAACTTTTGTACAATTCTTTTTTGATCCACATGCATAGGGTTGTATGGAGGCCGTATGGGCCCTATGCAAATTTTTTTTTCCCTCGGATACTCCCCACATGGATTTTGATTATTTGATAGGTGATCTTAAGGTTTTCAACCTTTTGAGCACAATTGAAACCTCCATTTTGGCTCAAAATGCACCAAATTTGTAGCTAGCCTCTAGATCTAGAAACAAAGTAACCACTTTAAACCTTCATAGATTTGGGTCAAGTGTCAAAATCAAGTGAAAAAAAAAGCTATTTGACATTCTAAAAAACTCTGAATCCAATGGTGAGGTTCTTTTTATGCCAAAATGCACCAAAAATTTTCCAACCTCCAAATTTTACAAAAAAAGTAAAGGGGATTGAGATCTAAATCCTGTAACCATTATTGAAGAAATAAAATCTCATAAATTGAGAATAATTTTGATCAGAAAACACCATGAGCCATAGGATCAAACAACAAACAAATACACCTTCCACGTAAGAGATCCACAAATAATGTGCAATATTCTTCAACAAGAAAAATCTATAGAAGATAATTTCAAGAAGATATGAAAGCTCCATGTAATATCTCATAATTACAATGATGGTTGAGTGCTTATAAGAGAAAAGACCTAAATGAGAAAGGGTTCAGATCATGACAGTCTCAACATCACATGAGATGAGATATAACATGATCTAATATTAATTAATCATTAGCTAATGCATGATAACTCTACCAGTAACTACAAACTCAGACTATGCTTAATGTTTTATTGAAAATTCACTATGTCAATTACAATTCATCAAACCCCTACTTTCTATCCCTGAATTCCTTCTTATAGAAATGAAGGAGAAAAAAAATCCTCAGGTTAGAATGTGCACATGTCATTACCTTATTGGACCGCCATAACCAAGTTTCCCTTTTCAGTTACTCTTCATTCCAAGGAGGTGGGAAACATACATGTGAAATAAAAGTAGTCTTCATTTTTTTTTGGAGATCTAGTCTCATTTTCAAAAAGGTATCTTCAAACAGTTACCTCAAAATTTGTGCCCATGCACACAAAAATAAAGTGAAAGAAAGCATGAAAGAAGCATAAAGGAAAGGACAAGGAATATGTCCACATTTGTAGTCATGTCATCAATTCAATTTGAAGAAGATGCACTATATTTTCTACACTTTAAAAAAATCCTAATATGTACTAAATCTAGGCTATGATGTGCATTTTCACCTATCCATTATTCATCATGATCATAGACTTCAAAATAAAAAAAATCAAATCACCACCCCTCCAAGTATCTGCATCTTCGTGCTAGGAATTCCTCTTTAGTAGGCCTATTGAAATTCACAACCTCACAATCATTTTCTCTATAGGGCACATACTTGGTAACGATTTGGTTAGCCTCCTTGTCAAACACCGACAAGACAATCTCTGCATGAGCCAACATATCCATATTTGTTTTCAATGTTCCCATATCAGATCTTTGAAAAATTGAAACTACCTAATCTAAAATAGTTTTATTAGTTTCATCTTTCCATTCCTATAGGGTTTTTAGGCTACCACATTCCCTTAGAATGGATGGAAGGATACCATGATGTGATTCATGAAATGAGTTCACCGGCTCTCTTATTTTGATCTCCAAAGATTAAATATTTCTCCTATACCCCTCAGGTTTACCTACAAGAGTAATAGTGGGCTTAAATTTTTTAGGAGGGTTGGCATCTTGCCTAGCTCCAATGGACATCAATCTCAATTCTTTCATCTTTGGGATTCATGCTTCCATAAGTGAAATAACTCTTTTCCTATCATTGTCAAAATTATTTATAGCAGCCACCATGGATGAATAGCTATAATGAATTCTATTCAATTTTTTATTCACGCATCTGTTGAAATGCTCTAATACTGTAGTGACAATCTCCTTATTTCTATTAAAATATTCCTTATCACTTTTCTCTTTATATTCATTTAGCTAATTGAGCAACTCATCCATGATGATATCTTCCTTAGTTTGTGGTGTTCCTAATGTACTATGATCTATTATTGAAATAGGCACACTTCCCATGTTGCACGACACAATTTCCCATGAGGAACTCACATCAAGGGTAAATTCATGGGGTGTGTCTTCTTGTGACGTGGTAGGGGAGTAAACATTGGTATGCTTATGCTTTCCTTATTGAAAAATTTGCAACTTCTCCTCTAGAATAATGATACCTTTTTCTATAACTTCCTATTGTGGTGTTCAAGCTTTCCATATTTAACTAACAAATCATTTTGTTCTATCCTAAGATTCTCCTTTTCTATAGTTACAAATTCTACAATGGCCCTTTTGAATTGTGCATCATGTACTGACATGTTTACTGCCTCTAGAGCCAATGTTTTTGACACCCTATTTATTATTAATCCTCCACTGTAATTAGGTGAAAGCTCAACAATATCTGGCTTCCTTGTGCTTGGGGCTAGAGACCAAATAGCTAATGCATCCCATTGTTCACTGAAGGTAGACCCTTGTAATGCAATTACAACCTCTTCTTCTGAATTGTAGATTTTCTTATCACATCTCTTTATTGTATCAAAGGCTATGGTAGAAGCTAAATCCCATTCTAGAAGTAATAAAATACTACTATTTCTCACTAATTCTCTTCCTTTTACAGTTGGAAAGGATGCCTTACAAACTCCTATTCATGTTATGTGTCATGATCTATCATACAATCTCATTTTAGGAAGACCTTGGATTCATGAGATGCATGCAATGCCTTCAACTCTTCATGGTATCATGAAGTATATCTATAACAATAATGTATACCAAGTTGAAATAGACCTCGAGCCTAAAAATTTCTTACAATTTGAAAAAGGAATGACAAGTCCTCTAAACACATTAATTCCAAATTTGAATATAGAACCTATGAAAGAATAGAAACAAGAGATAGAAAAAGTGTCAGCTATTCAAAGATGATAGGGGTTCCTTAGATTTCACACCAATATTTATGAGAGAATACAAAATCACAATTAAAACAACTAAAAAAAAAGGAAACCAATGGTAATGTCAATGCAAAAATTGGAAGAAAACTCACAAGCATATATATCTCAGCTACTCTAGAAGAAGAAACAAGCTCTACAATGAAATTTTATGAGATAGACTATCAAAAACCACCAAACTTGAAAGAAATGGATAAAATTTATGAGAAAGGTTATCAACTTATGAAAAAAATTGGCTATAGTGGAAAAGGATGTGGAAGAAAAGAGCAAGGCATCTATGGTCCTATAGAGCCTAACACAAAAAAAAAAAGTGGTTTAGGGTATTTCCCTTCTAAGATAATGCAAGCAATGAAAAAACCCTCGTTAAACATCAACACCATCATGTGTAACCCTAAAAAAACTCTCATCTTGAAGCATCCTAAATTTATTGATAAAACTTCTGAAGAATCTTTTGAAAACATTAAAGATGATGAGGTCCTAAAATAAATGTTAGGATTTTATGATAAACCATTTACTCCTAAGAAGAAATAGGTTACATGTGTTGTGATTAGTGCTAAGCAAGAAGACGAAGAAAAGGAAATTGATGAGATTGATAAGGACAATGAAGAATATAATCCTAAAATTCTAGAACAAACTACACTTCCTTTGGGGGATACAATTGACATACCAATGGATATCACTAATGAGGATAAAGTAATTAAGATAGGAAATTTCCTTAATGAAAAATGAAAAAGAAGACTATGCAACTTTACTTCATGACTTTCTTGAACTTTTGGCTTGGACTTATTCAAATATGCAATGAATTGATGCTAAGATAGTGACACACAACATAGTCCTTGTAGAAAATGCTAAACCAATTAGACAAAAGATATGAAAGATGAATCCTAAGATAGCCTTATTAGTCAAGGTCAAGATTGAGAAACTCCTTGAAGCTAGTTTTATATGACCTATAGATTATTCTCCTTGTATTTCGAACATTGTTGTAGTAATTAAACCTAATAATCATGCTAGGATGTGTATGAAATTTCATGATTAAATAAAGCATCTTTAAAAGATTATTTTCCCCTTCCTAATATTGACATGATAGTGGACTTGATTGTGGGACATGCTTTGTTGTCATTCATGGATGAATTCTTTGTATATAATCAAATCTTTATCAACCCTCAAGATCAATACAAATAACATTTACTATAGCTTGAGGAATATTTTTTTGGGTGGTCATGCCTTTTGGACTGAAGAATGCAGGCACAACATTCAATGAGCTATGATATTGATATTTGATGAT
Organism: Sequoia sempervirens; assembly: GCA_007258455.2. NCBI lineage: Eukaryota > Viridiplantae > Streptophyta > Pinopsida > Cupressales > Cupressaceae > Sequoia > Sequoia sempervirens. Next base: position 51,742 of record VDFB02269630.1, on the reverse strand, counting down.
TACATACATAATATTTTAGAATATTATGTTGATGATATTCTTATCAAATATTTAAGTCAACAAGACAATGTGAATATTCTTCAAAAAATATTTGAGAGAATGCAAAAATGTAACAGGAGATTGAACCTGAAATGTGTGTCTATGGTGTAAATAGTGGAAAATGTTTAGGTTTTAGTATCTCACAGATGCATTTAGGTGGATACAAAGAAAATTGATGCTATAGTTAACATTCCACCTGCTAGAAACATTTCTCAATTGCATAGTTTACAAGGAAGAATTTAGGATATCTATCATTTTGTAGCATCCTTAATAGACTAAACATTACCCTTCATAAAAATCCTTAAGAAAGAGGTTTAGTTTAATTGGAATGAGGATTGTAAATAGGCTTTTGAGAATTTGAAATATTATCTTGCTACTCCACCTATTTTACAACCTGCAATGCAAGACAAACATTTTATCCTTTATACAATAGCATCGACCCATGCCCTTGTAGCATTATTGGCAGAACAAGATGAAAATGGTAAAGAACATCATATTTATTACATTAGCCAAAATTTGATTAATTATGAGACATGATACACAATGATAGAAAAATAATGTTTGGTTCTTGTATTTGCTACTAGTAAATTGAGACATTACTTATAGTATTGAATGCTAAAATACATGTGATGACGAAATTTGATCCTTTAAAACACCCTTTTGCTAGAATAGATTTATCACCTAACATTTGGCTAAGTGGGTTATGTTGATAACTGATTTTTTGTAATGCTTTTTGAGACTCACCTTGCTAGTTTTGTCTATGGTCACGCTTTCGACCTTGTCTTGTAATCAAGTAGGGTTTGGTATTTGGTTTGTCTAATTTAAAATTATTAAATCAATAAGGTACTCATGAAAAATAAAAATAAAACATGTAATTATAGTTTATGATGATTGTTTAAGTGATGTTTTGGATAATAGTTTCATTAAAATAAATTATTAAGTTAAATATAAATACTACTAGAGCAAGATTAATAAATAAATAAATAAAATTTTAAGCTGGTGGTTTAAGTAATGAATAAAAGAATTAATGAGAAAATTGAATAAGTCAAATTGTTCAGTTACAATTCTATAATTAATATAGGCGGTTACACCCTTAATGGGAAGAAAACAAGGGTAGTTCATCTTTACATCGGTCATCTGCATTTTCTTGAAAATTTAGAGTACTTAATTTGAAATAGGTTTCGAAAGATAGTGGGGGGATTCAGTTGTTGAATGCGAGGGTTTTATCTTGCTATCTTGGCATCATCGAGACTAGGGAGAAGGCTTGATCTTACCTGCCCATAATAGGGAGAGCATTTTGCAGGCTAAATAAGTCTTTCTTACTCTCTAAGAATGCAATTTCCAAAGGGAACAAAAAGGGAATCTTGGATTATTTATTATAAGAAGCATAGTCGACATGGATCTAAAGATAGATCAACAAGTTCTACACATTGAGTACTCTACTTTTTTTTTTCTATCATAGAAATATCAAAAGAAATAAGGCCTGCACATTTTCTGTTTTATCCTTAGAAGTGTGTTAAGTCCTTGAGAAATCTATTTTGAGGGATGAAACTACCCAATTCCAGTTTCTGACATCAAAGGTCATGGTAGAAAAGATGAATGAATGGGTTGAAATAGAGGAATGTTTGAACAACTATGGAATTGATAGAATGGTAGTGGGAATATCCAGTGATAGTCTAATGGAGTATAGATTTACCAGCAAATTTGCTCTCCATAGTGTTACAATAGTTGGAACAACATTGTGAATCTCGACTACAATCTTGCTACTAGAGAAGGTGGATTTGGTTGTATGTACAAAGGCTGGATCAAGAGCCTCGATGACACCTAGACTAAAATTGAGGTAGCAGTGAAGAGACTCAACAACAAAGGATTACAGCTCAATATTCTCCCTCTTTCCATTCTAATTTTTAGTGTTATATATGTTTCTCTTGTAGGGAAATATTTCCCTTGTAATGCAAAAAATTGTATACTCTTGAAGAAAGAGACATTTTTTTGTAAAACTAGGTCCTACTTTAGGCACCTTCCATGAATCACCCTTTAAAATTGCATTTATAGGCCACTAATACTCATGATTTTGGACTTTGAGGCCTGATTCACCCATGGAACTACTTAAATCCTAACAAATATCATTAAAACCACTCAAATTTTGTGAAACCCACCAAAAATATTCCTAGTGGGACTAAGTCGCCCAAGGTAATGACTTAGTCCCTTTTGGGTTATTTTCCACTTTTGAGTGGAAATTTCATCAATTCAATTTAATTTTTCAATGGATGTCAGCCTCTTAGGTCTAAACAATGGGAAAATTAGGTCTTGATGTCTAGAAATACACATTTTAAGTCATTTTTCACATCTCCTAGTCATTTTTACAAAGCAAAAATTCAAAATTCAAGAGAAAAAGTATGTTATACAAGAAGATTCAATAGCATTTTGTAGCAAAGTTGAATCTTTAGGGAAACAAACTAGGGTTTTTGTAAGTCTTCAAGCTTACTTCTTGGTCAAGATATCCCATTGCAAAAGATTGGTCGTGGATGCCTATGGTGAATCATGAAAAAATATAGGTTGAAGAGATGCAACTAGCCATCAAATCACACCTAATGACTTGTTTTCAAAGTGATTCCATCTTCCATGCTCTTCTTATCTTCATATTTAAGGTTTGCATTACATTTTACATATCATTTACATTCATTTGAAGTGTTGTAGGGTTTCTCGCATTGAAGTCTTGCATCATTCAAGTGCCATTTAATCACCTAATTCTAGCACATTAGAATAGGGTTTTATCTCATTTTTTAGCTTTTCCTAGTCTTAGATACATTTAGGGCTAGGGTCTATGTAGATTTTATCTTTCAAAAAGTTTAAATACCAACTAGGGGTTTTACCAAGGTAAACCTCCCATTAGAAACCAATTTATCTTTTGTTTTGTAGGGTTTTCCAAAGATTCAGATTCAGATTTCTGTAAAAAAGTAGAATGTAGGTTGTGGGCTTCCTTTTCCACTTTTGGATTTGAAGAAAATCCAAAGTGGAATAAGTCACCCATAGTGGAGACTTAGTCCCACTACATTGATATTTCAAAACACTTTATAGATTTAGACACCCCTTTGGAAAAAATAGCTTTCAGGGTAGTTTCCCCTATCTGTGACAAAGTTGCCCAGCTTGGCGTATGTGTCTCAGTTACCTCAGAAAATAAAATTTCTAAAATTTTAGTGGCCTCTACAATCTCCAATTTTCTCCTCATCAATTTCGAAGTTCATAATTCCTATTTCACATCTTTATTTTATCATTTATTACACTCATTGTACTTTTTTGCATATTACGTTGTGTTTTCAAATAATTATTTTCATAGGTTTTGCATCATTAGATCATCTCAATTTTAGATCAGAGTAAATTAGGACATATTAATTAGGCATAATACATTTCATTTACATAGACTTTGATTGTAAAATCTTGCATTTTGGTCCCCATCCAATCTCCTTTCTCCTCTTAGGTGAAAAACCCTAGGAGGAGAAAAGCATTATGAGGGCAAACCAAAACCATCATTTACATTTTGGTGAGCCTATCATTTAAACATATTCCTTCTTATTTGAAAAGTGCATCCTAGCTTCCATTTGCATTTCATCTTGGATTGATTAAATATCATCCTAGGGTTTTAAACTTGAATTAGCTAAAATCTCATGTTAGTTTGCATTACTGCACCCCGTTTCATAGCATAATATTGAAGTCTTTAATTTACAGTATAGGTTTGCATTATACAATCCTAAACACACTCATATCCATCAGAAAATTCAAAAAAATAAAAAAAATAACCCTAATTAGACTAATTCACCACCTCGGGCAACTTAGTCCCACTGTCAATTTTGCAGTTTTGTTTTCTACATTCTATTTCCTATCTCTGAAATTCCTGTTGGATTTAGTCATTGCTCTATTTTTGTATAGTTTTTTATTGTTTTACTTGAATAATTTGCATTTATATTGTGTACTTTAATGGAAATCATAGATAGAATTATATTTTTACAATATTCATTTTTCACACTAATTCCTAGCTCATTTAGATTAGATTCATAAAAAAAAACAAACAAAATTTTTACAACATCACATGAACCAATCAAAACAGTGGCTCATTTTAGGAAAAACATATCATCCAAACCTCTTAGTAGTGATGACTTGGATATATTAGATGAAATATATCATGGTTTCCTCTCATTAAGTTCATCCACTAAGACTTGTGATGACAAACCTAAACGACTTAGCGACAAATTATCTCCTCAACCTTTTAGTAGTGGTGAATTGAGTATGTTAGATGAAGCACTTGAGGACTTCATCTCACACAAGTCATCCACTAAGGATTGTGGTGAGCAACAAAAAAACAAAATATTTTAATGGCATTCAACCTCAACTTGTTCTTTACCTATCTTCACATCAACCTCAACCTCCACCTAAACCTTAGTTTACTCTTTATCCACCACAACATGATGTTGTCGCACACACACATTACATTTGAAACAATCTAAAACCCCAACAACCCCCTCCAACATCCTTACCTTTACCAAATCCTATTTTTCCTAGTGCTCCTCATCTAAAATCATAACTTAGGGAGTATGATCTAATTGAAAAACTTAAGACTACTCCTGCAAAGATATCACTTTGGGATCGTCTTCTAAATTCACACAATTATCATTTAATGCTTCAAACAACCTTGCAATAGATAGTGATTCCTCCTAGTACAAATGCAAGCAATGTGGTAGCTCTTCTAGAGGGAATGAATACACTTAATGTATACATTACCTTTCATCAGCATGAGGTCCCCCCATTAGAATTAAGGAGACAAAATGAGGCTTTAATGATTATTTCCCAATATAATACAATAGGCATTAAGTGAACCATTGTTGAAAAATGGCTTTGCCCTTAATGTGTGTAGTGTGAAACTTCTCAATCGATTATGTATGGATAAATCACAAATTAACCCTCATTCCTTATCCATTAGAGGATTTGGAAACACAACAAAACAATCGCTTGGTATAATCACTTTACCTATAGCAGTCATATTGGTTACCTTGCAAACTCCTATTCATGTCATGCCTTATTATCTCACATACAATCTTCTCTTGGGAAGACCATGGATTCATGAGATGCATGCGATACCTTCGACTCTTCATCATATAATGAAATATGTCTATAAAAATAAAGTATATCAAGTTGAGATAGACCCTAAGCCTAAGAGTTGTTTGCAACTTGAAAAAGGAGCAACAAGTCCTCTAAATACCTTAATTCCAACTTCTCATATTGACCCTCTTCAGGCTAATAAATAGGAAATAGAATCTGTGTCTAAATTTCTCAATGATGATTGGGGAACATTGGAATTCACTCCTTCATTCATGGATGAATACATAATTACCCACAAGGAGACAAAAAAACAAGAGAAAGCAAAAACTATTTCCACTCCAAATTCACAAGGATCTTCCCCTTCCTCTATCTCACCTCCCTTGGATGAAAACACATATTACACAATAAATTTTGATGAGATAGATTATCATAAACCTCCCAATCCCAAGGAAATGGAGAGACTTTATGGATGTATATATGAGCTTATGAAACAATTGGGGTATAGTGGTAAAAGATGTGTAAAATATGAACAAGGAATTTGTGTCCCTATTGAGATTAATACACAAGACATGAAGACTGGTTTAGGATATTCCGTTTCTAAGAAAACAATAGCAACTAAATGACCCTCATTAAATATCAACACTATCACATGTTAATCACAAACTATACTTACACTCAAACATCTTGAATTTCATGACATGACTTCACCATCTTGGGAGTATGTTGAAAGTAATGAGCCTTGAAACAAATGCTAGGTGCTATTGATAAACCATCTCCCTCTAACTGAAATGTCACCTACACTATGATAAGTTCCAAACTACAAAGTACTGATGATCATGAACCATGTAACCATATGAGCCTGAATTAACTCAACCAAATATACTCCCCCTAGGAGATAAAATTGATATACTAGTGGACATCAATGATACAAAAAGTTCATTAAGATTGGGTAGTTCCTTGATGATGAGGAACAAGAGGATATGACACTTTTACTCCATGATTTTACTAAATTTTTTGCTTGGAAATATTCTTATATGCCAGGTATAGGCCTAAAAATTGTAGCATATAATATTGTTCTTGCAAATGACCCTAAGCCTATTCAACAAAACATATGAAAAATGAATCCTAAGGTAGCCTTGCATGTTAAAGGAGAGCTTGAAAAACTCCTTGATGCAACCTTCATTCATCCTATTGATTATTCTCCCTGGATCTCAAATATTGTCACAGTTGTAAAACCTAATAAACATATTAGCATATGCATGGATTTATATGATTTGAATAAAGCATCTTTAAAAGATGATTTCACAATTCCTAATATTAATATGATTGTGGATTCAACTACTAGACATGCTTTATTGCCATTCATGGAAGGATTTTCTAGTTATAATCAAATCTTCATCAACCCGCAAGATCAATACAAAACAACATTCATAACTATTTGGAAAAAAATTTGTTAGGTTATGATGCCTTCTAGACTAAAGAACATAGGTGCAACATATCAAAGAGCAATGACATTGATATTTCATGACTACATACATAAAATATTGGAAGACTATGTCGATGACATCCTTGCTAAGTCCTTACGACGACAAGACAATGTGATTGTCCTTCGCCAAATATTTGAATGAATGCGTAAATACAACATGAGATTCAATCCAAAATAATGTATCTTTGGAGTAGATAGTGGGAAACTCTTAGGTTTTATCATATCTCATAGAGGCATTGAGTTGGACACAAGGAAAATTGATGGTATTGTAAACATTCCACCTTCTAGGAATATTTCACAATTATGCACATTACAAGGAAAAATTCAAGCTATTTGTTGTTTTTTCACTTGTTTAGCTGATAGAATGTTTCCTTTCACACATCTCCTCAAGAATGACATGCCTTTTGATTGGAATGAAGATTGTAAATAAGATTTTGAGATTTTAAAGGAATATCTTGCAACTCCACCTGATTTATAGCCTACCATGCCACACAAACCATTAATCCTTTACATCACCACATCTGATCATGCTCTTGCAACCTTGTTAGCTCAGAAAGATGATAATAATAAAGAACACGCTATTTATTACATTAGTTGAACCCTAATCGATTACAAAACACAATATACACCAATCAAAAAACAATGTTTAGCCCTTCTATTTGCTACTAGTAAATTGAAACATTATTTACTAAATGTTAAAATACAAGTCATGACAAAATTAGATCCTCTCAAACATCTTTTCAATAAAATAGACTTATCAAGACATTTAGCTAAGTGGGTTATGTTGTTAACTAAGTTTGACCTTAATTTTGTTCTACAAAAATCAATTAAAGGTCAAGCCTTCACTGACCATTTAGCTAATGCCCCCTCCCTTTTTGTGTTCCCTAGTAATGATTCTTTTCCTGATGATAGTGTATTGACAACCATTTTTTCTAATTAGACATTATATTTCAATCGATCTAAGTGTATAACGTGATCTGATGTTGGAATAATATCAATTCCACCTGAAGGTAAACCTATTCCCTTGTCATGTTGTTTAAATTTCCTATGTAAAAATAACACTGTTGAATATGAGGCCTTAATTGTTGGAATACAGGTCACTTTAATTATGTGCATTATTGACATCAAGATATTTGGTGACTCACAATTAGTAATTAAGTAGATCAGTGGTGACTATCAACCTAAGCATGATAAATTATCCAAATATAAAGATCTCACAATTTCCTTGTTGGAAAAGTTTAATTCCTTCACCATTGAAAACATCTCGTGAAAAGATAATCAACATGTAGATGTAATGGCAAGTGTTGCTTCCCTTATATCCCCCTTCGATCCTTCACAAGATATTATATTCATTGTTCATCCTATCATGAAAAATTTCATCATTGATATCACTAGTACCATCATATTAGTCACAACAAAGAGTGATTAAAGTGAATGGTATGATGCCATTTATAATTATGTAAAAGATGGAACCCTTCCCAAACCCGTTCCAAGTAATACCCGCACTCGTCTAAAAAAAATAGCCACCTAGTACATCATCCTTGCCAATGTGTTATATTGACAGTCTTTTGATGGAATTTTACTCAGATGCCTTAAGGATTTTGAAATTAATATGGCACTTGAGTAGGCTCATGTCAAAAGTTGTGGTAGTCATTTTGGTGCAAAGACCCTCACACAAAAACTCCTTCATGCGGGTGATTACTAGAAAAATGTGGAAAAAGAATATTAAGCATATGTTAATAGATATAAATTTCAAGAACATAGTCATTTATTTAACACTCCTACTTTTGAGCTTCATTCCCAAATCCCTATTTGTCCATTCTCTGTATGGGTCTAGATATAGTTGGTAAACTATCCCTATCATCTTCCATTGGACATACATCTATCATAACTACCACTAATTATTTAATGAAATAGGTAGAGGCTATTCCTCTTCAATCTACAATTGTTGAGGTGATTTTTTTATTCATCCTTGAGCACATAATTGCTTGTTTTGGGCTTCCTTCTACATTAGTCTCTAATAATGGCACGCCATTTAAGAATAATGATGTGAAGAAGTTCTTGGAAATTTTCCATATTCAACACTATTTTTTGACACCCTATTACCCACAATCATATGGTCAAGTAGAGTCAACTAATAAAGTCCTCAAACAAATTTTAAAGAAAACTATTAATGCTAATCATAAGAACTGGCACACACAACTACATTATGCACTTTGGGCTTATCACACAAGTGTTCATTCCTCCACTAGATCAACACCTTATAACCTAGTTTATGGTACTAAGGAAATCATGCCCTTGGAGTTATAAATCCCAATGTTGTGGATTTGTCTCAAGGGTTTCAGTGACAATAACACTTATAAGACCAAATGATTACATCAACTTGAAATGCTCAATGAAAAATGCATTAATGCTCTTGAGCATCTTCAAGCTTATTTCAAAAGGAAACAACATTACTACAATCTCAATGTCATCCCTCACACATTTAACAAGGGTGACTTAGGTCTTTCTGCAAATCAATGTAATGTCAATGTCAACCCTAATGAACAAGAAAAAATTAGCCCTAATTGGTTAGGACCCTATGTTGTCAATAAAAGCTATGGGTTTGGAGGGTAAGCCTTAATAGAACTTGATGGAACACCCCTTAAAGAACCAATCAATGTCACACTTTTGTGTTGGTATTATTTTTAATCCCTTTTGAATAGTATGAACTATAAAGTAGTGTTGTTAAATCATTATAGGATCTTAGCTTATACACTTTCACACTATTTCATTTTTGACACTTCTCTAACAAGTTTTTCTTAAACACTAAAGTGATTATTTATAATCCCTTTAGGCTTCATTCTATTCAAATTCATCTAGTGTGTTGTGAGAAGTTACATTTAATTTACCATAACATACTCCAACTTCATGCTATATCTAAAACAAAATTACAATATGTTTGAATTAGATCACATAGGTTTTGTTAAGTTGTCTAGCCATTAATTAAATAATTTTACCATAAAGTCATTTAATTAATCACATTATATTTAACATTCAAACACAAAGAGACAAATCATAATCACACCAAATGTGCATGTATATATATATATATATATATCAAATTTTTATATGCATCTCAATATCATATACAAAATCACAAAGGTTTGTGAGTGTTGAACCCCTCAGGCTCTGGTGCTCATGATCTAGTCCCTGGACGTTGTGAGACAGTCATGTGGGATCGTGATCATGAAATACCGAGTCTAAGTGCATACTGTAGACCCTATACTTGAGCAACAACCACAAGATGCTCCTCTTCCATCTAATCCCTTTCCACTCATACCTATGCTAGCTCTGTATGTAGTATCTCGAGCTTTGTTGAGGTTTTTGATGACTATCATGCACTCTCAGCTCAATGGAGTCATCTCCTAACACTCTCGTATGCTTCCCATAGCCTCGTAAAAGGTCTAAGCGACTCTGGTTCGTCCTCCATGATCAGTGGGGCATGTAGTTAGGATTCAACTCCTCCTCGTTGATGGATGCAGGAACTATCTCTGTAGCAATGTGATGATAGAACTCTTGCCAGTTTCTCATCACTCTTGCAAGATAGAGAAGGTATAAAATCAGTAACAATCATCATAATATTCATATATATAAAATAACATAATCACTCAAAGTACATGCATAAAATTAAATATCATCACCTATGTTGTTAGTTGAATGTGTCACCTCATTATCATCATGTACTAGGCACATGGAGGTGGTGCTAGCCTACCCTAGACTATGAGTACTAGTGCGAGCTATAGCCACTACACATGACCTCATCTTATAGATGGATGAAGAATCTCCCTCCTCATGATGTCCCTCAACTACTACATCATCATCCTCACTCAAGGGTGGATCCTCCTCCTAATACTGCTACTCCTCATCCTCCCCCTCTCCCTCCTGATCCTTATACTCTGGATCTGCCTCCTCAGCATACTCATCATCAATCACATTAGTAAATATATCGGTAGGTCTATAGCATGTCTCCTCAACCATATCCTTCTTCTCAACTCTGTCATCTAGTAGTGGCTCTACATCTCCCACTAGCTCATCCATCAAGAATACTAGTGTTGGTCGAGTCACTACCCACCACTCCTCATGCTCTGTTGTGGCACTGACATCATTTGCATCAGAAAATGGTGTTTGGTCATGATCAGAGAAGTCAAAATCACTCTCAGCTACATGATCAAGAGTAAGTCACACTGTATCACCTAGTCTTTGGGCACTTCACACTGATCTCCTGAAGGTAGATCATATCTAAGGTGGTGTTTATACCTATCCAAATTTTTGCATGACTCAATTGTAGTAGAATGGTCATAATACATGGTCATGGAAGCCAACCAAAAATCTATACATCTGCATCCTCCTCAACTAATTGGTATAATCTGGCCACTACAATTCCAGCTGATAAGGTCTCCATAAAACCTCATCCTCGTCTAGTCGATCAAATCATACCCTCCAAAAGTGCGAGTCACCATACTACCATAGTCACCATAGAGGATACTCAAAATCCCATGGATATCCTATTATTTTCATGCATGGATAACCAACTAGTATGGTACATGTATTGTTCTCAAGGCACCAAACCTATAGAAGTGTGGAGTGCATGATACTATCCACCTCTCAAAATACACATCACCCCAAATCATAATAGAGATGTGCTAGCATACACAGACCCTAGGCATATACTATTTGCTGCTCTACCATCACTCGAATCAAGTGGACTAGTCCTCCATCCAAGTGAGCACCCTGGCCATTAGGGACAAGAACTAGTGCAACAGTGTGCATCATAATACGTCAAACGACTAGTGCTTGTGAATATAATAACATGGATAAATCACATCGTCCTCTAACTTGTACATCATGAACTATACCATATACACAATACTGTAAATTAGCCCTCTACTCCAAGAAGCTATGGTCTCTATGGAAGTATACTCACTCTACTCGAATCAACAGGGTATGTGCAGGATCATGATGGCCAAAAAAGTGGCAATATGATGGGTATGTAGCTAAAAAAAAAAATTTAACCTGAAATGATGAAAAGAAAAGGGGTTTTAAAGGATATTCTTAGCTTTCCACCAATATAAATTATGCTTTAATTTGAATTTAATAAGTAATTATTATTCATTTTCTATTCAAATTATGACTAAAGTCTTGATTGATAGACTAATTGAAAAACATCTATAGCTTTCAAATGGTATCACATTTTTTGAAAACAAAACATGCATCACATTCTATGCTTCATATATGTAGGATTAAAAATACAAAATTTGAATTTCATGAAGTTTTGACCAAGTTAAGGTTGTCAAACATACAATTTTTTATATTTTTTAGAAGTTGTAATAAAAAATTCATAATTAATTTTTTACTTGGAAAAAAATTACAAAAAAATATGCATCACATTGGGACATGAGTCCTCTACTTATATATAAAATCTTATAAAATATTTATCATTTTATTGTGGTTAGGGTGGTCAAATATAAACCTACTTCTTATGTTTTCCCTGAAATTTAAGTACTATTGCATTGAAATTTCAAATTTTCACCAAATAGATTTTTTTTTTTTTAAACAAAGCTAGTAGCTTAGAAACTACATTCAATTTGCTACAGATTCTATTCTTACATATTTTTGAAATTATATATATAACTTATTCAATTTTTTATGTCAAGTTTAATAACTTTGATTTTCCTAATTTTTTTGCCACTTAAGGGCTTTTTTTTTCCATCATCATCCTCCACATAGCCAACATGCAAAGAATCTGGTGTACATCCTCTTTTGTGATCGTCATCTCTCTTGTAGGTAGATGAAATGTGCATGTATCTACACTCCATTGCTCATAGAGAGCCATCAACATGACATTGTGGTATCTCATGGGAGGTAGAAGATATGCTCAATAGATCCCAATGGCTTGAAGATGCTCCATCTCCTCTACTGATAGTGTTGGAGCTAGATCTCTCTGAAAGCTCAATTGTCTTCCTCCTAACCGTTGTCATCCTCAAGTGGAAACCTATAAATTTTACATGTATATGCTCTAAAATTCATCTAGCATCTTTCATTTTTATGTTTTCATCATGCAAGTGTGCTAAAGTTACACTAGTGTGCTTTTGTAAAGGCCCTAGACACTTTAGAAGCCTTTTGGGACATTCTGCAAAGAAACGAGACACTTTGCAAAGAAACAAGACACTTTTCAAATAAAAGGGACCCTTTACGAACAAAAGGGACACTTTTTAGAAAAAGGGGATGCTTTGCGAAATTTTTTTCCAAGATCCTAAATTACCCCTAAATGCATTATAAATAATTAAATAATTACAAAATTACAAAATGAAGGTTGTAGAATCCACTCACCTCATGCCAACGCTCACCACATGCCACTTAGTCTCAAAGAACATTCAATCATGTAGGTGTGTATCCCCATCTACTCAGCATCTTCTTGTCCCACTCGTCACTCTCAAGCTACAAGTAGGTAAAGGTTATGTCCAGGATCATCATGGAAAAAAAAGGCCCTTAAGTGGTAATGAAAATTTAGAAAAATTAGAGTTAGGAAACTTGACGTAAAAATTTGAATAAGTTATCTATATTATCTCAAAAATATGTAAGAATAGAATCTATAGCAAATTCAATATAGTTTCTAAACTACTAGGTTTTTTTTTTTCTAAAATCTATTTGGTGAAAATTTGAAATTTCAATGCAATAGCACTTAAATTTTAGGGAAGAAATAAGAAGTGTCTATTTGACCACCCTAACCACAATAAAATAATAATATTTTTTTATAGGATTTTAGATATGAGTAAAGGACTCATTTCCCGATGTGATGCACATTTTTTTTGTAATTTTTTTCCAGGTAAATAAATAATTATGAATTTTTTATTACAAACTTTTAAAAAATATAAAAACTCGCATGTCTGACCACCTTAACTTGGTCAAAACTTCATGAAATTCATTTTTTTTAATCCTATAATATGCAAAGAATAGAATATGACACATGTTTTAGATTCAAAAAATTTGATACCATTTGAAAGCTATAGATTTTTTTCAATCAGCCTATCAATCAGTACTTTAGTTGTAATTCAAATAAAAAATGAATAATAATTATTTATTACATTCAAATTAAAGTATAATTTATATTGGTGGAAAGCTGAGAATCTTCTTTAAAAACCCTTTTTGTTTCATCAATTTTAAGTAAACAAGGTCGTTAGACACATACCCTACACATACCCATCATATCGCTACTTTTTGGCCCATCATGATCCTGCACATACCCTAAAATGAAATAGTAAGTGACAAACTACTTTCCTTTATCTCTTTTAACCTATTTGCTTTTACTATGCATTAAATTAATGTATATTTTACCTTACATATCCATAAAATACTTTACATTCAAAACCACATAATGAGAGCAAGGGAGCTCCGTTTTTGACACTGTTTGATGCATTAGAATCGTGATTTCACACCTGACATCATAAATTGTCTATTGTTTTGCAACATTGTACTTGGAAATGTCCTTCAATATGATATTTTGGTTTTGATGTGGCTAGATTGCTGCCTTGATTCCACCTTCATAAATCAAGTGGAATCAAGGGGGGCATACATGTTCTACCCTCGAATTTTCTTTCTAAGAGTTAGGAAAAATGTTTTTTGATGACTAGTGAATTTTTGTTGCAGGATGTGGCTTCCTAATGTTGTGGTTGTGAAAATAACTACATTGGGGGCTTCATTCTCTTGGATTTTGAATAAATATGATTTTATAACGTAATGTGCACTATTTAGAATACTTTAGCTTGCATGTGCACGTGGAGTCATATGGGAAGTAGAGTGGGGTTTTAATGTATTGCCAAAAATTGTATACTCTTGAAGAAAGAGAAAATTTTGTGGTAAAACTAGGTCCTACTTTACACACCTTCCAAAATTGCATTTATAGGAAACTAATACTTATGATTTTGGACTTTGAGGTCTAATTCACCCATGAAACCACTTAAATCCTAACAAATATCATTAGAACCACTCAAATTTTGTGAAACCCACCAAAAATATCCATGGTGGGACTAAGTTGCCCAAGGTGGTGACTTAGTCCCACTGCATTGCTTTGTCATAATTTTTTGCAGATTCAGACACTCTTTTGGCAAAACTAGCTTTCTAGGCAATTTCCCTGGTTTGGGACTAACTCGCCCAGCCTGGCATATGTGTCCCAGTTACCTCAAAAATTAGAATTTCTAGAATTTTAGTGGCCTCTATAATCTTCAATCTACTCCTCATCAATTTCTAGGTGCATAATTCATGTTTCACATCTTTATTTTATCATTTATTGTACTAGTTTTACTTTTCTCCATATCATGTGTTTTCAAACAAGTTACTTTTCTTAGGTTTTACATCATTAGATCATCTCAATTTTAGATCAGAGCATTAGGAAATCTTAATTAGGCATAATACATTTCTTTTACATAGACTTTGAGTGTAAACCCTTGCATTTTGGTCCCCATCCAATCTCCTTTCTCCTTTTAGGTGAAAAACCCTAGGAGGAGCAAAGCATTGTGAGGGAAAACAAAAATCATCATTTAGAACCCTTAGATGGGTTATCTTTCTATAAAATTTCACTTGTGAATTGCATAATACATTGTTCATTGGATGCATACTTTAACTTATTATGCTTCCTCAAAATCGAATGTTGAGATCTGTAACAAAATCACTAACATTTTACCCCATTATGAAAATGCTTAGTCAGATTGTCTCCCATAATTTGAACCTGTTTTACCAATTTAGCTCATGGTAATTCACCCAAGACTTACTCTCGTAGCCTTGACTAGTGATATGAGAAAAAATGGGTATATATACTCCCTTTTAATAGCAAATGAAATTAAAATATGACTATTTTTGTGTGTTGCATCTATGGTTCCTATTTCTCAGAATGAAGAGATTAAAATAATCATATTCGGTAAGTTGTAGATTGAGAATAGTTTTCAGGACCAAATTGGGACAATAATCTTTATCAATTTCCATTTGGGAATTATGTGATGATTATAGTCAACCAAAATTCCTAGCCTATATCAAATTTATCTGATCATTTTACTATATTCTTATGAAAAATAACAAACTCTAGTTTGGTATTATTTTGTAAATAATGATTTTGGTTTAGCCCTCACAATGCTTTACTCCTAGGATTTTTCACCTAAAAGGAGAAAGGGGATTCAATGGGGGGCCAAAATGCAAGGGTTTACACTTAATACTATGTTAAATGAAGTGTATTTAAGTCTAATTATGATGTACTAATGCACTAATCTGAATTTGAAGTAGCCTAATGATGCAAAACTATGAAAATGTAAAGTGTTGGAAAACACAATGTGATATGTAGAAACATCTAAGAAATGCAACTATATGATGAAATAATAGAAAAAAATGGAAGAGGTCCACTTGGAATCAGAAGTTTGATAATATTATGGAATCCTAGAAAAGTTGACTAAAATGTTGATGGCGATACTTAGGCTAGGCAAGGCAACTTAGTCCTAATTTTGGGAAACCTTGTTGGAATGAGAATATGTCAAATGGGTGTTTAGAAATTTCAAAATCAGTTTTCAAGCCTGGAAGTAGGACTAATTCACCCTAGTGGTGACTTAGTCCTCCTACAAAGTTTTGATAATTCGGGACAAAATCTTGTACTCTTAGGTCTGCACTTCCATTTTTGACAAGTGTCTATACTTGATTCTACAGAAAATAGGGAAAAAAGTCTCTCCAATATTGAGATAGGATGATGTTGAATTCATTGACTTGATGCACTTTTTACCACTTTTCAACACCTATTGTTTGAAAAATCTTCATACAAAAGTCACATACAAAAGGGGAAAAATGGTTGATGGTTAGAGAATAGGGGTTTTCCTTAGTCAAACCCAACTTTGGTAATCAAAACCCACTTTGGTAATCAAACCCTAAGCAATGAAATAGGATGAAATGATTATGATAAATAAATAACATGCAAATGCAAATGTCATAAACTTACCACATCATTGATGCTCAAATCTGAAGATATGCAATGAAGAACTCCAATAGCTTGACTTAACAATGCTCGATTTTCTTGAATTTTTAATGAGTGTAAGAGATAGATTATTGTATGATACGGAAGATTTCTTAAGTGAATTAGGAGATATAAAATGAAGTGAAAAACCCTTATACTTGATTTTACTCAAATTTCCTGAAAGTAACACATCACAGGCCAACCTCAACGGTTAGAGGGAAAAATCTCACTAGAAATTTAAAATTATTTTGAGTTTTGTGCCAAAAAGAACTAAGTCACCCCTATGGGTGACTTGGTCCCACTTAAGGAAATTAAGTGGGTGTTAGGAATTTCAGAACATTAAAAGTTTTCCAAAGAGCACATACTCAATAAAATACTTAAAAACCTTTAGAAAGTGTATTAAGGGGTCATTTAGACATGAGAAAGGGTTGAATTAATAAAATTAATCCTATAAAAGTGTGAAATATTATTACAAGACTTTACAAAACTTGAAAATAGGACTTAATAAGTGATGAAATGATGATTTTTTAGGTGAATTTTAATGAATAGAATCTAGAAAAGTGTAGAAATTTTTTACAACACCTTCACAAAACACCCTAATTTGAATGTTTAAGCCACATTACTACATTAAATCAAGTCAAAATCAAGCCAAAACCCATTAGAAGGACTCAAGTGAGCATAAAAATGTCAACTATACATTTTTTGGTGACACATTAAGCCCCCACTTTAGTGAGAGGATGAACTTGCTTCAAACTCTCACTAAAGTAGCTCAACATACACATCGAGAGGGATCCTAATGCACTTATGTTGGTAAGATGAAATAACAATAACCAAGAGGGATGATCAAGCCCCTAGGATTAATATCTCCTAGAAAACCAAACATAGGAAAAAAAAAAACATGCATGATGATGAAAAAGAATGGAAGCTTTCACCATATGTCCAACTTGTTGTGGATTAGATTTAGGCTAATTGTTTGAAAAAGAGGATGCATACTCACTATAGGGTGACAAAACTCAAGGTGGTTTGTTGGGTGTGAAAACCCAAGTATATTCACTTTGGGGCCATGGAACTTCTAATTGTCTACGGGGTGAGAAAGCCCAAAAGGAGAGATACATATGCTAGTTGGCATGCACTCACAAACAAAAAGGTGGCTATGGGGAAAGTCATGCCACTATATGGGATTCCCGCTTTACCATATAAAAGTTATACCTCTTGATAAGTTTAAGAAGGAACCACAAGAGAAAATTTTAGTTTGTGCTTCATGAGACAAAAAAAGCTTCATATGCTTAGAACCCATGAACAAATAAAAAGGTACCACAGACATGCAAGTTGTGTTATTTAAGATGGAAAAAATGTAAAATGCAAAACTAAAATGTATAAGAAAATGTTAAAGGTGTTCAAAGGAGTCTTGTCAAGTTCATGCAAGGTCTCTCACTTAGGGAACATTGTGTCTAATGTCTCCAAGAGATGACCAATCAAAGAATAAAATATTCACAACTTAGGGGATGTAGTGTGTCACATCAAGCCACTAAGAGGAATGTAATATGCTAAGATAGATCACATTTATGAAGGACATCAAACCCAATGTCATCCAAAAAGTGACAAACACAATGTATGAAGTGAAAAAGCTACACTAGGAATGCAAGAATGCAATATAAAATATGGTAATGTATGCCCCCCACTTTAAAGAAATTCCTACACAACGGTCTAAGAGAAATTACTTTAAAGTAGCAAAGGGAAAATGCAAAAAGAAAACAAGACATGAGAGCCAACTTGGAAAGCCCCTATGCTAAGTCATATGTGTCTAAGTTAGGATGCTTCATGTAAACGAAAAGAAATTAAAAGAAAAAGGAGGGTTACCCCCCAACAAGGAATACACCCAATACATAAGGGATCTATGGATTTCGGGTCAGTATGTTTGTTGCTGCAATGCTTTTATGAAAGAGCTCAAAACTGTCATCATTCCCCAAAGCACATAGAACTGGAAGAATGACACAAAGAGAGTGAATAAAAGGAAAACAAAGTCCATTTTGGGTCAACATAGTTCAGAGACATTGCGGTCTCAATGCTTTGCATCGTCCCCAAAAGAAATACACAAGCAAAAAGAATAATGAGAATGAAAAATAAAAAGGAAAAGCTTCTGGGTCAACATGAAGGAGACATTTTGGTCTCAATACCTTGCGTCATCCTCCAAAGGAAAATACAAGAAAAGGACAAAAAAAGGGACCATTTGGGTCAACATGGAAGAGATATAGGGTGTCTCTACACTTTGCATCATCCCCAAAAGGAAAACACAAAACAAAAGTGAAACAAATAATGCATGACATTAAGAAGAAGATAGGTACAAATTGAAAAAGTGTACAAAGAGAGAATACCAAACACACAATACGGGGGAACACAATATGGGTGCTAGCAAGAAGTTGAGTCCACTTTTTGGCCAAAAAGTGGAAGTGTTTTCCCCGATTTTCAACATTTGACACATTTGACCTTAAAATTTGAAGCACTTAGAGATGGAATCTTCAAAAAAGTCACTGATCATAAAATGTAGTGCTCAAAGTCTAGCTTCCAAATATGTAATTTATTTCAATACCTAGCTTGTACAAATTGAGTTCCAATAGGTGTTTCTAAAAACCAGTCTTTAAAAGTAACTTTTTAATACCATACCATGTACGTGTACAACATCCATATTTTGACCTAAATTATCATACTTTTATAAATCCTTTTGGGAAAATATTTGTGACTCATTGAAGCATGTTCTCAATATTTTTTGTAATTTTTTTTTGAATTTTTTTTTTTTGTTAATTTTTTAGTAGGCATATTTGTCATTTTGAAAAATCATCATGTATGACATGCATAAGATGACCTTCAATTATCATTTTTTGAATTTTTTTTTAAATTGAAAATAATTTTTTGAAGTTTGTTCTCATGCAATCCATTCGTCAAAATGTTATGCTGATCAAAAGTTATTAGAATATTAAAAAACCATGATATTTAAAGATTATGGACCAGTTTCATCATAAATTAATTCAAAAATAGAAAAAATAATCCAATTGTAAAATAAATTACATATTTGGAATATGCATTGTCTCATCTAAAAAGGGTTTTAATTTCATCAAAAAATTATGCAAAAAAAGTCATCAGCCATATGTCCAAACTCGGTATTTTCTCTAACATTGTTAGGGCCTTCAACTTGTAGGTCAAACCAAGTTGAAGGCCTAGGTTTGGATTCTCAATGCTTTTCCCGAACCAAAATACAAACCAGAAACCCGACCACAAAGCAAATTCAAATTCAATTTTTTTGAAATGGGATCATGTTTCCTAATATTAAATGGCATGACTGTTGATAGAGAAACACGATCCGACTTTATAAATGGGATCTTGTTCCTTTGTCAATGATCCCCACATTAAATATTAGGAATGGGATCCCATTTTTTTTAACCATTTTATTTAAATTTATGGTAAAAAATTATTGTGAAGTTTGCAAATTCACATGTATGGCCAAGAGCAGTAAAATTGGGATATTTTTCATCAACTATTGTTTTTATAAGTGGTGAATTTGGATTTTTGATTAATTTTTTCAAAAGGAAGCATTGTGTAAACTATTTTTGAAGTGGAATTTTGTTAGGTTTTTACTTGTTTGGAGGGACAAAAGGTCTTCAACTTACAATATGGATTGAGTTTTTCAAAGGAGGTATGAAGAAAACAGTTTTTAAAGTGGAATTATGCTAGTTTTCTACTTGTTTTGAGGAACACAAGAGGAAGAATTTTGTCCTTATAGGTCTTCAAATTCTAATTTGGATTGAATTTTTTGAAGGATTTCACTATTGACATTTATTTGTGTTTGATAATTTTATAATCATGGGAGATAAAGCTCATAATAATAGGAGGAAGACATTGAATCCTAAAGAAATTGAAGAAAAAAAAGAGGAGAGACAAAGATAGAGAAAGAAGAATGAGAATTGAATCGATGAATGATGGGGGAGCATCCAATTGCACAACTATTGAAGATGAAAACATTGAGGAGACCATGGTTGTAGATGAAGCTAATTTGCAAGAAGTCAATTTGGAGAAGAATATGATTATACAAGTAAGTCCTACTATGTCTTCAAATCCCTCTTTCAATGCTATGAAGAATGTTTCAATATGCACAAATCCAGGTATGTCTTCAAATCCACATGCTAGTGAAATGAAAAATTTGTATGTAGAAGTTTAACAAGATGTTAGACTTAACGATGTTGACATTGATAATATTCAGAGAGATGAAACTTTTATAGAGTTTGTTGAAAATGAAAACAAAAACTGTTTTGTTGATGTAAATGAAAATGAAAACCATTTTTTTGATGAAAATAAAAACCATTTTGTTGATGAAAATGAAGATGAAAATGTAATTTTTTTTGAAATTGAAAATGAAAATGATAATGAAGATGAAGATGAAAATCTAGAATGTTTTGTTGAATTTAATGAAAATACTTTTTTTTTAAATTGAAAGTGGTGTTTTCGATATTCTTCCTGGTCAAATTTCCTAGAGGCAAATAAGAACACATTCGAATAAAATATACAATAAATTCTTTTATTGTCAAAAATTTGCAATTCAATGTCAACTAATGATGCAATTGATGAAAATGCAAAAAATGAGGAAAATAATGAAAAGGTTAGGATTTTTTTTTAAACCAAAAAGAAAATATCAATCATTAAAACATGTTATGTCTACTATTGCTAGTTCCATTCAATCTATTGGAAAAAATAGTTGATATAAAGATAAAAAATGCAGCAAGAAGAGCCATAACAACTGCTATTGTTAATAAAGCAACTTTGAGTAAAAGAATAGCAAGCAATATTAGTGAAGTTTTAAAAATACATCCTAAAGCATTGCTAAGAGAGGCAAAAAGAAGAGAAAGTATAGAAAATGATCCTATCAACCAATGTTGGAGTTTTAGTGGTTGACTCTTGAGGTCTAATATGAAATTAAATGTTGAAATTAAATCTTTGATCGAAAAATATGGGCATGATAACATGGGTTTCATCTAATGCTAGAGATATTTTAAAATTAAGGGTGGGGTCCAAAGTTCACGATCCTCACCCAAAACACCTATTTGATACAACAAAAATTGAATTTTATAAAAAAAATTATGGTGATTTAGTGTTCTCTGGTAATATTAAAATAATTCAAAGGTCTTTTGAAAAATGTAAACCGTGGTATGTAAAAATTAATAAGAATCGAATATCTTGTTGCTGTAAAATGCATGTTCAATTTCATTATTTTTATGATGTTTTTTGATATATGGGTATGTGCAGGATCATCATGGGAAAAATAGGCCCTTAAGTGGCAAAAAACTCAAAAAAAAAATTGACATAAAAATTTGAATAAGTTATCTATATTATTTCAAAAATATGTAAGAATAAAATCTGTAGTAAATTGAATGTAGTTTCTAAACTACTAGGTTTTTTTTTTAAAAAAGAAATCTATTTGGTGAAAATTTGAAATTTCAATGTAGTAGTACTTGAATTTTAGGGAAAAAATAAGAAGTAGGTGTCTGTCTGACCACCCTAACCACAATAAAATGATAAAAAAATTATAAGATTTTAGATATAAGTAGAGGACTCATGTCCTGATGTGATGCATATTTTTTTATAATTTTTTTCCAAGTAAATAATTGATTATGAATTTTTTATTACAACTTTTAAAACATATAAAAAACTCATATGTCTGACCACCTTAACTTGGTCAAAAATTCATGAAATTCAATTTTTATTGTTTTAATCCTATAGTATACGAAGCATAGAATGTGACACATGTTTTGGATTCAAAAAATGTGATATTGTTTGAAAGCTATAGATTTTTTTCAATAAGTCTATCAATTAGGACTTTAGTCATAATATGAATAGAAAACTAATAATAATTACTTATTAAATTCAAATTAAAGCATAATTTATATTGCTGGAAAGTTGAGAATCTCCTTTAAAAACCCTTTTCATTTCATCAATTTTGGGTTAAAAAAAGGTCGTCAGCCACATACCCATTATATTGTCAGTTTTGGGCCCATCATGATCATGCACATACCCATATGCATTTTACCTTGCATACTAACATGATTATACAAGAATGTGGTATTAATATGCCACTTGAAGCAATAAAGGAGTTTATTTTAGGTTTTTTTTTTCTGAAACATATATTGGTAAATTATTTTATTTAAGTTCTTGTATTTCTAGACAATGTATTGATTGTTGAAATCTTTCATTCTTAATAATTTGTATGCATGAAATTATTGATAATGATTTTGGACAACAATTAATAGATGTTAAAAGATTTAAGAATGTTCACTATTCATTAAAAGATGGAAAAAAAGGAAAGTATTGTGATTTAGTTATAGAAAATGTTAGTGTGCATGCATTCATGAGTGAATTTAAGAATAAGATTGTACCAAAATATTTCATGCACTCTCAACATGCTCGATGGCTTGATGGTCAATTTTGCGCATGTAGAAACACATTTCCAATTGGTACTCTACTTTAAGTGGTTGATTTTGTAGAAAATTATACTCTATCTCTACAAGAGGAAATTCAATCACAGTATTATAATTTAGTGCAAGTAGCTATGTTTGTCCATATTATTTATAGACATACATATGATAGCACTGAGGATGACATAAAAGTTTTGAGAGACTCATTTTTATTTGAGTAAAAATTGATTACACTTGTTAGAGTTTGTTCAATACTGCTTCAGTATATTTTATAGAAATTTAAGAGAAAGAGGAATCCAAATGAAAGAAAACCTCATATGGTCAGATAATTCTATGGGGAAGTTTAAGAATGCTCAAATTTTCTATTGGTTAAGTAGGGTTCATAAGGAACTTAATGTCCAACATATATGGAGTTTTTTTTAAGTTGGGCATGGTAAAGGAGAACATGATGGAGTTGGTGCGTGTGTCAAAAGAATTCTTTATATATAGAGATCACTTAAAATTTGAGGATGTAATAAAGTTTAAAGATGCACATGGGATTGTGGATTGGTGTACTACAAGATTATCTGCACCTAGTTCGAGTGAGTACTCTATAGTTCATCGATTCTTTTGGTTGGTTGAAGAAGAGAAAATTGTACCTAGAGTTGACTGTGAGACAATCAGTGGATTTGCTAAATGGAATTCATTTAGGAGTTTTACATCAAGCAATTGGACTATCTAGACAAGGGGGCTTGCATCTTTTTGCTAGTTTTTATCTCAAGAGATTGGGAAGCAAGTGAAAATATGGAATGGGTTGAACAATGGGAGCAAAGATCATTGACACCTACACAAGCACATGATGAATATGAAAGAACTATTGAAGAAAATGATCAAGTATTTACATCTGAAGACTATGACCATGTTTCATACCTTGTACAAGAAGGTAATTTAATTCAATTTATTTCATTTTATTTCACTTTATATGGATATGCATAAGTTATTAAATCATTTTTTTGTAGGACATGTGTATGTTGTGGTTGTACCTTAGGGGAATAAATAGCAAACAAAATATTGGTTGGCTCGTTCTGTGGAGACTAAAAATAAGTTAATAGCACCTCGAGAAGATGATGATGGCTATCATTATATAGCAAGTACGGTGATACCCTTAAGACATCCCCTTAAGGGTATGTGCAGGATCATCATGGAGAAAATAGGCCCTTAAGTGGCAAAATATTCAAAAACATCAAAGTTATGCAACTTGATATAAAAATTTGAATAAGTTATCTATATTATTTCAAAAATATATAAGAATAGAATCTATAAAAAGTTGAATGTAGTTTCTAAACTACTAGGTTTTTTTTTTTTTTTTTAAACTATTTGATGGAAATCTAAAATTTCAATGCAGTAGTACTTAAATTTTAGGGAAAAAATAAGAAGTAGGTGTCTGTCTGATCACCCTAACCACAATAAAATGATAGTATTTCTTTATAATATTTTAGATATAAGTAGAGGACTCATGTCCTAATGTGATGCATATTTTTTTGTAATTTTTTTCTAAGTAAATAATTAATAATGATTTTTTATTACAACTTCTAAAAAATATAAAAACTTGTATGTCTGACCACCTTAACTTGGTCAAAACTTCATGAAATTTATTTATTTATTTTTTAATCCCATAGTATACAAACCATAGAATGTGATGTTGTGACATAGATTTTAGGAACCCAAAATGCTTTCTCTCTTCCTAAGATTTTTCACCTAGAAAGAGAGAGATTAGGTTCCTAAAATGCATATGCTTCATTCAAATAAAGTTATGTGTGATGTCAATGCTAAATGGGGTGATTTGAGTGCTGCCAAACTATGAAATTGATCAAACATGCATGCAAAATCTAAAAATTGTGATCTAGATCTCTATTTCCAGTAATCCTCTTCTTTTGAAATAATGTCATGGTATTTTGAAATAATTTCATTTTCCTTAGAGAGGGAATCTCCCACATAACCTTCTTTCTAAATTCGATCGTGAATATCCCTTAAATCTTGTTGGATAGAAACTTTAGACTCAAAAATATGCCCAAAAACTTCATTGTTCTAGGTTCTGACCTTGGATTTGAACTCACCAAGCTTCTTATCAACTCTAAACATAGCAGTCCCACTAACATTTATATTCCACCACTCTTAAATGAAATTAAAGATATTAGGATGACACAGCCACATTTTTTCAAATCTAAAAGGAAAATTTATATTACCTGACACAAAGTCAGCCACAAAGCTTATAGGGAAATGATCCAAGCCAATTTTGGAAAGAGCATTTAAAGATAAAAAGTAATCCTTCAACTAGTTATCCGAAATTAAGGCCCTATCAAGCTGAATTGGGATAAGGTCACTCCCAGCCTTCCTGTTAGACTAGGTATAGGTAGTCCCATTGAGTTCCACATCATGCAAACATTGAGAGTTGATAAATTCCATTAGATCCATCTTACTATCCAATTGTATCTAAGATCCCCCAAATTTTTTTGACACCAGTAAAGGCGTGTTAAAATTCCCCATGATAATCCAGTTCACGTATGAAAAACAAGATCTAAAAGACTCAAGTCTTTTCCAAAAAAATTTGCTAGCATATTTACTATTGGGCACATAGATGTTAGACAAAATCCAACTATAATCATCTTTGATATGCTTAAATCTAGTAGCCAAATTATTGACATCTTCCAAAATTGGAGTACCTTGAAGGTGATCCTGATTCTGAAAGGTCACTAAACTCCTGGAGGCCCCCTCCAAACTCCTACCCTGCACACCACCATTCTTAAAAATCTTAATCTTCTCCACATGTTCTTTGGGCATCTTGGAATCTTGAATAATTAAGATATCAGAGTTATGGTCCCTAGCAAAATTGTGCAAAATTTCTTATTTATGGGAATTGTTTAGTCCTCGAATATTCCATGACATAAACTTCATTTCTTTGATGGGGTTCTGCATAAATCCAGGATGGTTTTTTTAGTTCCACCTGCAATGTTTTGAATGCATTCCTGTTCTCCATGCCATTTTGATGATTTTTTACCTGACCCTCTCTGAACTCCCACATCTGCTTTTGATCTGTTTCTTGTAGCAACCCCCACTGTATTGTCCCCCTTTTTTCTCTTCTTATTCTCAAATTTAGTGTATAGGCTCTCCTCTTCAAGATCTAGGTCCTCTAGACCCATAAAATATTGCCCATCTATAGTATCATCTACAACAACAACTTTATTCAATAGAGAATAGCCAACATCAGTCCCCCACTGAAAGATTCGATAGAGTTCCTAAATGTGGATTTCAAAATCTCCAGAGAGCTTTGAGACCCATGCTAACTAGAAGAATGAGAAGTATTCTCCCCAAACTTCTTTGAATCCTCCATCCCTCTTGCCTTACTCTGGTCAAAATGGAAGGTTTCCTCTAAACCATCAGCTACTGAGGCTGGAACTACATTCAAACTCTCATTCTACTTTACATCACTCCCTCCTACTTTTTTCTCCCCCCCTAGGAATCCTTTATTCTTGATTCTACCACTGCTCTTTTAGGATCATTAACCTCTCTTTTAGAATTTGCAAGGTTATCATTACCTTTGCATGACTCCTGAACTGTTTTATCTTCCAAGCTAGGGATACACTCCCTGCTAATTCTTTGACCTTCCATAGTAATATCTCCTCGATTCTCCTCCTCCTAAGGCTTCTCCATCATTTTTTCCTTCCACATCTTGGTCTCCTTAGAAACCACCTTACCATTAGGTTTAGGCATATTGCTTAGACATTTCCTCACCTAGTGCACAAATTTTCTAAAAATGAAGCACATGAAAGGAAGAGTCTCAAACTCAATAGACTAAGTCTATTTTCCAAGTTTTGACACCATTTCAATCAACAAAGGTAGGTTTGAGGACTGGGTAATCCCCATGCAATTTCTACCAAAAACTAGCCTCTTTCTAGATGAAGCCATAACATCTATGGATAGAAGCTCCTTATAGGAGCTGGAAATGCCCGTAAAAACATCCCCATTCCAAAACTCTAGTGGTAACCTAGGTAAGCACACCCAAATAGGCACTACCTCAAAAGAAGCATCTGAGAAATCCATTTTTGGGGACCACTTCTTAATAGCCAGAGATGACTTGCTAATGACCTAAGGACCACCGCACAAAACTGCTAGTTTATCCTCTTCACAAGAGAAAGCAAAGGAGAAAAAACCTTTAGGTTAAGCCACAACCTATACTAAACCTTTGAATCTCCATTTCTTCTTAACAAAATCCTTGATGACCTCATCTAAAATGGGTTTCTAATTTCATAAAATAAATTTGAAAACAATCTTGTAAGCCATATTGACATAGTCAATTTTTTTCTCGATATTGTCATGACCTTGTACTTTTTGGTCCAAGGCTAAGGGTTGGGTTACCATTCCTTTTCTAAGCATAAATATAAGTGATAAACATGGATTGTGATTTACAAACCTTTTGGAATGAGTACCCACATTAAAATGGGTACCTATTTTAAAGCTAAAGAATGACACCTCCACTAGAAGTGGACTCAACTTCTTGCACTTACCCTGTTAGATTACACATCACTTTAACTCTAGGATCTTGAGATATTAAGGTATCCAGTTATTCACAATTATTCATTAAGAAAATAAGCGGATCTTATCAAGAAAAACATGAAAAATTATAAAAATACAAGGATCTCATGATGAATTTATTAGAAATATTTCATTCATTTACCATTGTTTTTGAAAAGGAAAAAATAGGTTTTACAAGGACTTGAAACCACAAAGTTAAAACAACAAAAGATAGAGCAAAACAAGTCCAAAAAAATAGATAGATGTCCCAAAAAAGAAACGACAGCACAAAGAGACAACAGGGTCCAAAAAAAGGACCACCAAAAAGCCAGAAACAAACACCAACTCACAACTCCAAGGTGTTCATCAACTCCTCGGCCTCCTTTTCAACATCCTTCATATCTTGTAACCCCTGCTTGAGGATTTGAACCGTATGTGAAGAAATCGGGGTCTTCCTCTTCATATTAGCCCGGGTGCGAGTCGAAATCCCTTCAATAGCAGATCTGATGCAACCTCTGTCCACATCCAAATCCACGACCAACGAGACCTTTTGAATTTTTTTTAGCTTTTCCACCATAGCATTGATGATAATGGTGTTATGCCTGGCAATTTTGTGATTATTCGCCATAGTGGCCCTAATATTTTGGCCTATCTTGGAAATATTGCACTCAAGCTTGGTCAATCTTTCCTCCTGCGAATGCTATCTTTTCCTTGGTAAGGGGGTTTCCTGTCCCTCATTCTCTTTACGACTCCAGATAATCTTCTGCTCCAAATCCATGACTCTATTGCTGAGATCTCTATTACGGCCTTTCAAATCACAGACTTCCTTCTGGGTCCACTTGAGAATAGTGAAAAGGCCATCCGTACTTTTTTCTGCCACACTCACAATGTCCTCTGGCTTGAGCTTATTCAGGGCAGAATTAATTTCTTCCATATTAGGGGAATCATTAGGGGCATTCTCAAATCTTCTAGATGCAAGGGCACTAGGGGCCGACTCTTTACTGACCATAGGTTTATCAGAAAGAATTTCCATAGAATTCCCAGAGTACGAGACTAATTTCGTAACAGAGGTACCTTTAAAACCAGAGACCAAACCCGGGGTAGGGCAGCCAGGAGACGACTGGGGATTAAGACAGGGCTGGAAGGAAAAACTCGGGATAGGGAAATCATGCAAAGGCTGCAGATTAGGACATGAAGGCGGAGCAGAATCCATAAGGGCATTCTGACAAGATAGGGACTATGGAGCAATGGTATTAGGACCAATAGGGGCACAAGCAGGAGGGGCCAGGGGGTCGTTCTCCCTGCTACTTTCAGTATCCTCATCATCTAATTCCCCAATATCAACAATTTTTGGCAAAGCAGGTAAATTTTGATAATGCTCATAGATGAGCCTGACAAGACCAGGGTGTATAATAGAAGTCCTCCTAGGGTTTCTTTCAACTTCATCAAGGAAATTCTTCAAAGAAGAGAATAAGTAAAAAGGCAAAGAGATATGAACCTTGTGACGGAAATGGTTCAGAATGGAAAAGTGATAACCATACGCCCTGGTGAAGCGCCCGTCAACTGTGATATACTCCATTATTACTCTTAAAACTTTCCTCTAGATTGATTTAATGGACTCCACATCAAAGTAGCTATTGGAAACCTTAACCAACTTAGCCTTCTCCTTGTCTTTTTTAGGAAATATTATGACCGCTTCATTAGAGAACTGACGGTCCCGATAAAATTTCACACCCTCAGTCGAAAGACCAGTAATCTCACCGATTATTTTCTCATTCAGCTTAACATTCCTACCAAACAACACAATCTCACCATTTTTCCAATTTTTGGCAAAATAGTCCAGCATCCCCTCGTCAGTACCATGGAGCTTTTCCAAAAACGGGACTAAACCTCCCTTTTCAATTCTTTCCCAGGCTTTAGCATTCTTTCTATGCTCTTGAAAGTTGCTCGGCTCCACACATTTTCTCTCTCCCCCCATCTTCAAAGCTCTGTTATACCACACCCTACAGTTGCTCTGGGTCCCGTTTAAGCATATTTTATCAAACATCCCATAAAATTTCACACCCTCAGTCGAAAGACCAGTAATCTCACCGATTATTTTCTCATTCAGCTTAACATTCCTACCAAACAACACAATCTCACCATTTTTCCAATTTTTGGAAAAATAGTCCAGCAACCCCTCGTCAGTACCATGGAGCTTTTCCAAAAACGGGACTAAACCTCCCTTTTCAATTCTTTCCCAGGCTTTAGCATTCTTTCTATGCTCTTGAAAGCTACTCGGCTCCACACGTTTTCTCTCTCCCCCCATCTTCAAAGCTCTGTTATACCACACCCTACAGTTGCTCTGGGTCCCGTTTAAGCTCTGTTATTCATTTACCATTGTTAACATCCCATGAAAAATAATTGACATGTAGATGCAATGGCAAGTGTGGCTTTCCTTATATCTCCTCAAGATCCTTCAAAACATTTCACATTCATTATCCATATATTTATGAAACCATCAATAAAATATAAGGTCAAAGAAGTATTATCAACCACAATGGAAAGCTCTAGTGAATGGTATACACTGATATTTAATTATTTAAAAGAAGGTACCTTTCCTGAGCTGGAAAATAAGAATATCTGAGCTTTCCTTTGAAAACTTGCATCTAGATACATAATCCTTGTTGAAATGTATATAAGGTTCTTTGATGGTCTTTTACGATGCCTTAAACAATCCAAAATCCCCATAGTGCTTGTAAAAGCTCATCTAGGTGCTTGTGGAGCTCATCTTGAGGAAGATCATTAGTTCAAAAGTTAATCCACATAGGATATTATTGGATACATATGGAACAAGATTGTTTTGAATACATTAAGAAATGTCACCAATGTCAAAAACATAGCAATTTGATTCACGCTTCTACTTTTGAGCTTCATACCCAAGTTCCTATTTGGCCTTTCTCAATATGGGGGTTGGATCTTATTGGAAAAATTTCACCACCTTCTTTTTCTAGACATACATTTATAATTATAGCAACAAATTATTTCACAAAATGTGTAGAAGTCATTCCCCTTTGTTCAACAACTGCCAATGTAATATGTCATTTCATATTGGAACACATTATTGCTCTCTTTAGACTTCGTTCCACATTAGTTTCAGACAATGGGACACCATTTAAGAATAATGATTGCTAAGGATGATTTTTATAGGTTTTATCTATTGGATGTTGTGGATATGGTTGTTGATATGTGATTTTCATTGATGTCAACACTATTAGCATGTGGTATATCATTTGTTGTATATGATGAGGATATTGAGAAAATTGTAAGAGAAAGTGTTCTAGGTTCCCAGTGGAACTGTGCAGGTCATGAAGGTGTCTTTTTCTATACATTAAAGATTAGCTAGTGTTGATTAAAGGGTCTATTGTTGAATGTTTCAAGATCATCTATCAGAAGTTTTAGGGTTTCGCGTGAAGTTTTGATTGTGTTGTGGTCTAGCAGTGGTTTTGTGGTCCTTTTTAGTGTTCCTGAATGAATATTGTGTTATTCTGGTAATCTCAATAGTTGTCGATGCTTCTCTATTGTTTCTTCATGTTTTCTGATGTCTCTAGATCATTCTCTATCTTTGTGGTATGTCCACATTACTTGGAAAGCTCGTGGTTGAAGATCTTTTCTTGCACATGTTTAGGTTTTCATATTCTTGGCTGAAATGTTTGGTGGTAGCTTGTTGTGGATCTTCATGGTGAAATTAATTAAAGTATTTTTATCTTGGAGATATTAATTTGGATCTCAACTATGTTGTGGCTGACCTTGGTGGATTTTCATTGGAAATTTATTCGTGAATTTGGGCCCACATTGAAAATATGTTTTATTTTTCTGGTTGACTAAGTTGTGAGGAAATATCATTTTGTGGATATATAAGAGTGATTGGTTGAGCGAAGTTAGTGTGTGCATAAGTGTGAATGTAGGCCAGAGAAAGTGTAAATGTGTGAATAGTGTTTCTATCATTCGATTATATAGTAGAGACTGAAGAAGTTTGAACGAAGTGTGAAGAAGGTATTTTTGTGCTTAATTGGAATTGTAATTAGGCTTGTGTAGAAGCTATTCTTTTATCTCATACTCTATGGATCTAATCCATATTTTTGTATTATTAGACAGTGAGTCCTCTTTTGTATTTGAGTAGTGAACTGTAGGCAGTGTGCTTGAATGCATGTGCATTCCTCTTATTATTTCTCATTATACTTTTAATAGAGTATATAATATTGAGGACTAACATCCACCATGGTTTTTCCCTTAATAGGGTTTCCACGTAAAAAAAATATTGGTGTTCTTTGTCTTTTTGATGTGTCAATTTCTTGTGGCTAATTGCTTATTCATCATATCTTAGAATAAGTTGAGTTAAGTAAGAAAAGATTAAGTTTTTGTCACAACTAATTCACCCCCCCTCTCAGTTGTGTGTCCTTGTTTTTCCAACAATTGGGATCAGAGTAGGTTCCTCTAAAGAATTCTAAAAGCTTGAGCTAATCTAGGAAGGCCACATTCAAGAAGGACAGTCTGATATTTGATGGCACCATCTATTCACTATGGAAAATTAGGATGCAATGTCACTTAAGGTGTATTGGTGAAGATTTCTGGAAGATTACAAGAGATCCATATACTATTCCTCAGAATTGTTTTTCTAATGTTGATGAGATCAAAGATGTTGAAAATAATATTAGGGCTATTGAAGCTTTAGTGAGTGCTTAAGAAGATTTAGATATGGCTAATGTGGTAGGATTGTAGATAGCTCATGACATTTGGACGAAACTAGAAACTTTGTATGAAGGAGATGCATAGGTGAAGATGGCTAAGCTACAAAGCTTGAAAGGAAAGTATGAGAATTTGAAGATGGGTGAGGATGAAAATATCACTTCCTTTATGTGGATATTAAATGAAATAGTGATGGTTATTACATGTGTCGATGGTTCTATGGATGAGGATGAAATTTTGGCTAAAGTACTTAGATTCTTGCCTCCTTCATACAAAATGATGGTTTTTGTTATTGAAGAGTTTAGATTAGTAAACAAGATGACAAGAGACACATTGATTGGGAAGCTTGCTACTTTTGAAATAAGTGAATTTGGTGAATGTACACTGAAGACCGAATCTACATTCAAGGCCACTATATCCAGAAGTAACATGAAAATATATAGTCCGGGAGAGAGTTCTAGAAATATATCCAAGTATGATGAAGAACTGAAATGGCTTGAAGATAAAGAAAGAAAGGTAGAAGAATTGGAAGCACTGATTGCAAAGCAAGAAGGCAGAGGAAAAGGTAAGTATGAAGATTTATTTCCTATTAATTTTTTTTCATGTAGTAAAATAGGTCATTTTGCATCAAGATGCCCTGAAAGAGTTCCTAGATCTAAGCCTAAAAAGTATAGATTCCAAAGGAAATGCTACTTTTCTAAAGAAGCAGTGATTGATGATGAGTCTAACAAAGATAATGGAAAAGAAAATGAATGGGCTTTCATTTCTACCATTGAAGATAATTCTGTGGCTACTAAATCTACTAAAGATGAGAAAGCTCATGCAGCCCAAGCTGAAGAAAAAGATGAGTGGGTCATTGATAGTGGATGCTCACATCATATGACTGGTGATAAAAACAAATTTTTGAGTCTAGAAAAGTATGACAATGGGGTTGTAAGATTTGGAGATAACAATGCTGGTGTGATTCATGGCAGAGGATCTATTTTTCATGGTGGTAAGGATAACAGTAATGATGTTCTTAATGTTGAAGGCTTGAAGAACAACTTGTTGAGTGTTAGATAGATGGTGTAGAAAGGATATGATCTTTAGTTCAAATATGGAAGATGCAAGATACGTGGAAGTTCCGAGAATATGATTGCAATAGGAAAATAAAAAAGGTAATATTTTTCATCTAAATACTACTAGTGGGAGTTGTTTAATTGCTCAAGTAGATGAAAGATGGTTTTGGCTTGGGAGGTTGTGTCATGTAAAATTTGAGAACATTATCAAGATAAGTTCTACTCAAGCAATAAGAGACTTGCCTAGGTTAGTGAAGCCTGCTAATATAATTTGCAAGGAGTGTCACATGGGTAAACAAACTAGAGTCTCTTTCCAGACCAAATAGTTTCATTCAAATAATTTGTTGAAGCTGCTACATACTGACCTTTGTGGTCCCACCAGAGTCAAAATTATTCATGGACAAAGGTATTTCATGTTGGTTATTGATGATTACTCTAGAATGATATGGGACGTTTCTTTCTTAAGAGAAAAATGTGAAGCATTGGAGAAGTTGAAAAGTTTCAAGGCTATGGAAAAAAATGTGAAAGGTCTAAAAATCAAGTGCCTGAGATCAGAAAAATGTGGTGAGTTCATTTCTAAGGAGTTCAAATCTTATTGTGAAGAGCATGGAATTAAAAGACAATTATTTGCTCCCTGAATCCCTCAATAGAATTTATTTGCAGAGAGAGAACGAAAAAATTATGGATGCTGCCAGAACAATGATGATGGAAGGAAATGTGTCTCAGATGTATTAGAGTGAAGTGGTAAGCACTGTTGTGTATACTTTGAACTGGTTCAATGTTAATGGTAATTCTGGTAAGACCCCTTATGAGTTATGGTTTGGTCACAAGCTTACTATTAAGTATTTCAAAATATTTGGAAGCAAGTGTTATATCAAGAGAGATGATGATATAGGAAAATTTGATTCAAGAAGTGATGAAGGAATCTTCCTAGGTTACTCCACTAAAAGCAAGGCCTACCAATGCTATAGCAAAAGAATGAGAAAGATGGTTGAAAGTGCAAAGGTCAAAGTTGATGAGGACTCTATCAAATCATCCAAACATCATAGTTATGATTCAGATGAAAACATTACAAGACAAGGGAATAATACTCAAACATAGAATCTACTTCAGATTATTCCATATGTTTCGATGAAGCAACCTCAATTTGTTTTGGTAAATCAAGTCAATCAGGAGGCACAAACAAGTGCAACTGTAGAAGAAAGATCAAAAGAGTTAGAAGTTCAAGAATCTCCCAAAACTCCAAGGTATGTAAGGCTAAATAATTCTAAATACCAAATCATAGGAGATAAGAGTAAAGGAGTGCAAACTACAAGAAAAATTGCAAAAGAATATTGTTTGATTTCTAAGATTGAACCTAAGAATATCACTAAAGCCTGTCAAGATGAACATTGGTTGGAAGCTATGAAGGAAGAGTTGACATGGATTGAAAAGAATGATACATGGCTACTGGTTCTGAGACTCAAAGACAAAATTGTGATTGGTACTAAATGGCTATTTAGAAACAAGCCGAATGAAGAAGGTGAAGTGGTCTGGAATAAAGCAAGACTAGTATGTAAAGGGTATTCTCAAATGGAGGGTGTTTATTTTAAAGAAACCTTTTCCCCTGTCACTAGAATTGAAGTTGTTAGATTGTTTATTGCTTATGTTGCATACAAGGATTACAAAGTTTATCAAATGGAAGTGAAGCCAACATTTTTGAATTGAGAACTAGAAGAAGAAGTGTACATTGAAGAAGAAGTCAAAGGAGGAGAAGTGCATTGTGAAAAATATTTCTAGGGAGAAGAGCCTTGTGGGGAGAAGTGTAGTTGAGAAGAAGAAGTCAGTGTGTTGGGTTCATTGTATTTTTCACATCATGTGTTGTCATCAATGCCAAAGGGGGAGATTGTTCGATTTTGTGGATTTAGTTGCTAATATGTGGTTGTCATTGATGTCAACACTATTAGCATGTGGTATATTAGTTGATGTATATGACGAGGATATTGAGAAAATTGTAAGAGAAAGTGTTCTAGGTTCTTAGTGGAACTGTGTAGGTCATGAAGGTGTCTTGTTCTAAATGTTAAATATTAGCTAGTGTGGATTAAAGGTTCTATTGTTGAATGTTTCTATATCATCTACCGAAAGTTTTAGAGGTCTGCATGAAGTTTTGATTATGTTGTCATCTGATAATGTTTCTATGGTATCTGTTAGTCTTCCTAAATGAAGATTGTGTTATTCTAGTAATTACAGTTGTTGTAGATGCTTATCTATTGTTTAATGGTGTTTCTTGATGTCTCTAGATCATTCTCTATCTTTTTGGTATGTTCACATTACTTGGAAAGCTCGTGGTTGAATATCTTTTCTTGCACATGTTTGGGTTTTCATATTCTTGGCCAATATGTTTAGTGGTAGCGTGTTGTGCATCTTTGTGGTGAAATTAATTAAAGTATTTTTTGTGTTGGAGATGTTAATTTGGATCTCAAATATGTTGTGGCTAACCATGGTGGATCTGCATTGGAAATTTATTTATGAATTTGGGCCAACGTTGAAAATATGTTTTATTTTTCTGGCTGACTAAATTGTGAGGAAATATCATGTTGTAGATATATAAGAGAAATTGGTTGAGAAAAGTTAGTGTGTGCATAAGTGTGAATGTATGCTAGAGAAATTGTAAATGTTTGAATAGTGTTTCTATCATTTGATTGCAGAGTAGAGAGTGAAGAAGTTTGAGCGAAGTGTGAAGAAGGTTTTTTGTGCTTAATTGGAACTGTAATCGGGCTTGTGTAGAAGCTATTATTTTAGTTCATACTTTGTGGATCTAATCCACATTTCTGTATTGTTGGATAGTGATTCCTCTTTTGTATTAGAGCGGTGAGCTCTAGGAAGTGTGCCTGAATGCATGTGCATTCCCCTTATTGTTTCTCATTATACTTTTAACAAAGTATAATCTTGTGGACTAACATCCACTGTGTTTTTTCCCCTAACAGGGTATGCACGTAAAAAAAGTCTTGGTGTTCTTTGTCTTTTTGATGTGTTAATTTCTTGTGGTTAATTGCTTATTCATTAGATCTGAGATTAAGTTGAGCTAAGTAAAAAAATTTAAGCTTTTGTCACAATTGATTCACCCCCCCTCTCAGTTGTGTGTCCTTGTTTTTCCAACATTATCTAGGTTTACATCTAGGTCAAGATGATAATTTGAGGCTCAAAAGTGGTCAAATAGATATAGTCACCACTCTATGAAATAGAGATAGCTTTCTATGCAATAGAGGCATAGTTTGACAAGAAACTACAAAGAAGCAATTCAGGATGATGCACAAGCACCATGGGATAAAAAAGGTGCACTTTGATAGTTTGGCATAGATCACACTACTTTCACACTTCACCTAAAATATTTTTTCTCTCCTTAATGAGAAAAAATAGAGGGCACCCTTATTTCATTTAATTTTCTCTTTGATGTTGATACATGGATTTCTCAATGCTCTAGCATAACCTTGATATCATTTGTTGGTGATAGATTAAATAACAATATATAGGTATATGATAGTTTGATAAGTGTGATTGAGTCCTCCATCCATGCATCATTTTTATTTTCTTTTCTCTTTTGGAGAGGGATTTTTTCCCACAAGGTTTTTCTCCTTTTCTTTGGTTGTGAGAGATTTCTTTTTGTAGTTGTAAATGGGTACCTA
This sequence comes from Sequoia sempervirens, assembly GCA_007258455.2. NCBI lineage: Eukaryota > Viridiplantae > Streptophyta > Pinopsida > Cupressales > Cupressaceae > Sequoia > Sequoia sempervirens. The sequence continues at coordinate 14,627 of VDFB02269630.1, read as the reverse complement.
ACATGGTTGTGTAGTTGGGACCCATACTACATTTTAATTTTTGCATTTTCATTCTAGCTAAGTTGCACTTAAGGGGGGTGTTAGAGTAAATTGCATTTATTGTCTTAATTTTTAACTTAGGGACATTACATTTAGAATAGTTATGCATTCAATTATTCTTAGGTATTTTTTCCCATACTGGGAAGTTTCTTACCCACCACCTATTTCACAGCTTTAAAATCCTATACCATATGTAGATTATTCATCTCATTCTATTCACTCCTTATTTGGTGAAATGGTAGTGTTGGATCTCTCATTTCTTGTGAAGGTTTTTTGTAGTTGATATTTCTTGGGTTATTCACTCTAACAATAAGTGATGATAATGAAGGATGAGAACCTCTAGATATAGCATCTCGAAGAGGTAAAATCAATGGAAAATCTAATAATATTGAAAGAGGCTTAGGGTTTGGATCAAAGATGTAGTCATGTGACAAGTGACACATGAAAGATAGGATCTAGGTTTTTACATTGGGATAAGGATACAAATCCTTATGAGAATGGCTAGGATTAAGAGGTTAAATGAGATGAGCAGATAAGATGAAGTGTTAGTTTGACTTTTGGCTAGGTGTCTAGGTTCAATGAATTTAGACAAGGAGTTAGGAATGTGAAGGGGACACTTGTCACATGAAGAAAAATTTAGATTATGATCCATGTCAATAAAATAAAGGGATAAGATTAGATGGACAAGGATAGAAGATAAAGGAGAATTAAATAAATAAATAAAATATTTATTTAATGGGATGATGTGAAGGGAAAATAATTAAATAAATAGTGAATATTTAATGATTTAATGGATTAGAATAAAGACATGAAGTGATGTGAATGATTAAATAAACAATAAATATTTATTTAATTAAAGGATAAAGATACCTGCTAAAATTAGGTGTGGATGGGTAAGGTCATATTTTAGGTGTCTAAAAATATTTTTAAATAAAATCGTAAGTGAATATTGTGTATACTTTTGTTATGTCCAACTTTATTAATATTCTATGAAATTATTTCAATTTTAAATAATGTTTTGTAACTCAACTATTATTATTTGAAATGATATTTATCTCTTGATTATAAAACCATCTTGTTTTAGAAAAAAATATGGAAGTACGAGCATTACATGGTTTTTTTTAATTTTAATAATAAAATTTAATTAATTGTGGAAAGTTGTAAAGTGATAAGATGTTAGAAATTTATGGACTTATAACTTTTGAGATTAAATACATCTTTTTATTTTAACAATATATACATAAGTCTAATGTAATGATAAAGGTCATTTAATTATCTTACCTATATGTGAATGTAGATGGAATAGTGGATGTCTTATCTTATATGTGAATGTAAATGAATTTTTTCCAAGGGGAACTATATATAATATAAAAATAGTGAAATAAATATGTTTTGACATTCTTTTTCTATTTCTTTTGAAAAAAGAAGAAGAAAAGTCTTAATAAGACTAAAAGTAAAATGACAATTTTTTGGTGGTACGTATACACCATCATTCCACTCAAACATCACACTTTTCAACAACCAAACTCTACCAGAAGGTGTTAAACAATTATCCTACATACTATTGACCATTGAATGGACAATACTTAAAATCATCATAAAGTCATACAAAAAATTAAGATTGGCATAACTTATCTTTGACATTCCATTTTAAAAAGAAAAACATAATATTAAAAATGAATATAAAATAAATAAATTCTATTAACAATTCAACAATAACTAAAATTTAATTAATAATATAAGATAAAATTTAGGTGTTACTTTTTACTCTTAAAATCTTAAAATAACATCTAAATTACATCAATAATAGTTACTCATTATACACCAATCGAATTGCAAAATTTTAATGGCTAGGATTGCATTTTATCTTGGCTTTTCCACTTATCACTCTGGTTGGTAGCCTGTACCACCTTTACCGAATATACTTGTACTCTCCTCCTACAAATGCTTTTATTGCAATCAACACCTTCAAAAGCTTCACGTACCTATTTAATAGGTGCATTGGATTCAACCAATACAAGATAGAAGAGTACAAATGAAGGAAAATCTTAAGCCATTATACGCCTGTAAAAATCTCAGTCATGGCAATTGGACACTGCATAAACACATTCTAATTGGGAAACAAAAATCTATCTGTCGTTTTGAAGATCTGGCTGTAGTTTTCAATATATTTTTAGCGTATAGTCTTTTCATTTAAAAGCCATCATTTCATATTTTAGTCGAATAGTTTCAGAAGCGTTTTACAGTGGTAAAGGTGATTGTACATATAAAAATTAAAAAATATAGCAGAACAATTTTTATTTTTATTACCGTTATATAATAAACTGTTTAACTTTTATTTACTAGAAAAGTTATTGTTCAATTTTTAGATCTCAAAATATCATAATTTGATAATATATACTAATGTTTAGAAATATAATTATTAAAAATAATATATAAATGTATAATATCTATTATACTTTTTAAAGTAAAAATAAAATAAAATAATTATTGAAATAATGAGTGATGGTTTTCCAAAAATTAAAATTTAAAATTATATATATAAAAAAAGTAAATAATGTATATAGTCCGAAGGGGTGGCATAGTTGGTTAAGGGTTTTGGGTTCATCTCATGTAGGTCCCAAGGTTGATTCTCTCCATCGCAGTTTGAAGGTTGTCTCGTTGTTCGAGCCATTAAGTGACCCCCAAAGGACTAGTCTCGCCTCAATTCGCCTCCTCCTCCCCCAAAACCTGACATAAAAAGTAAGACTAGGGAAAGGGTGGTTGAGATCACTAGGTTGACTCACAAGGCCTACGTGAACCACAAATGCATGGTCTGAGATACCTCTTAGTCATATACAAAAAATAAATTAAAAAATAGTGTACATAAAATAAAATCAACTATTTAATGAGGGACTTTCTATAGAAAGATTTAAGGGATCAATTCAAATTTATTTTATTAGCTTGAAATAAAATATGTGTAAGTAGGGGAGGAGCATTAGGGATTAAAGATGCTCAAATTTTCAATAAGCTTTGCTGACAAAACTAGTATGGAGGTTCATTTCCTTTCCTCAAGAATCTTGAATTTAAATTTTGAGAGCTAAATATTGCAGAGCGTACTCATAAGTATGTTAAAACTGATCAATTTTCCTTTAGATTCAATCATTTAGGATGGAATGAAGTTTTCTACAAAGATGATTGGGAACACAGACTTTGAAACATTGAAGATGGTTTTTTTTTTTTCAAAAATATCAATGGTTGACTAACACTCATTTGAAAAATGTTCATAAATTTAGGGGTCTCTTTTATCTACCTTATGACTCCATGGGGATTTAAAGTCAAAGATTACGAGGTATAAAACATTGAGATTTGTGGTATGTCTAGATCTTAGAAACATCAACCAACTAACCCTAGGGCTGAAAAAGGGCTCATCTTAATCTAGATGTATGTTATCACATAATTTTAGGGCTATTTGGAATCTCGACAATGATTATTTCGGTTTGAATCTTGAAGGTTACGCAAGTTGTATAATCAAGGATGGTTGTAAAAACTATTCATATCAAAAATTACTCAAATATTTTCTTTCCATTGGAAGTAAATTTTGAGATCTAAAGGGTGACCTAGAGCTAAGGGTTTTATATGGTTGGATTTTCATCAAAAGCTTCTAACTTGGGATCAAATTCAAGAAAAATTCTTTTGGAATAGGTAGATGTATTATTTATTTGAATAGGAAAGAAATAACAAACATCTTCTCTTTCTTTTTTATTATTGCATCAAAATTTAGAATCATTTTTTAACTCCATTAATATCAATTGTTTTTTTTTAAATCTTTATAGATGATCAAATAATATCTTAGATATCTCCTACAAACTTAAAATTTCTATATGAATTATAGAGATGGCTCCAAGTATCATTGTTTGAAATATTTTCCTCAAAAGAAACAATAGAATTTTTAAATCCAAGGAAAAGTCCTTAGATAAACTATGGAAGGAAATTATACATGTTTGTAATTTATTTTCTAAGAAAATTAATAAATAAGAACAAAGGAGCTAGTCCAGTAGAGATAACAATCCTTAAAAAATGGCTAAATGTTTTTTATCCTTTGCAAAAGGAAATGCTAAAGAGAAGAAGATAAATTAGAGTATGACTTTGTGGTCCCAACCTTTAATAGGATGAATAAAACACAATTTTTTTGGAGCTTAAAAAAATGAGAAAATTTTGGAGGAGATTTAGATCCGTAAAATTATAAAGGTGAGGTTTTCAAATTAGGGATTCAATTTTTCAATTTAATAACAATATTTTGTTTAAGATGGAATCCTTTATTCTTAACCTAAAATAGAGAGTTATGACTAAATCTCTTATTATCATCAAAGGGAACTAAAAAGTGATTATAAATAGTTTGAAGTTCTAAAAAGCACATCGATAGATGATTTATAGTCTTCTTTTAGATGTTATTGATCATCTACACAAATTTTCAAATTTTAAAATTATTTATATCTTTCATGAAGGAAATTGGGTGGTGGATTGGTTTGCTAACCTCATCCTAGAAAAAATTATCATGATTATCTAACAAGAAGAACTACAAAAGTATTGAATTAAGGTTTTCATCATCACCAAGTTATCTTCTAAGGCACCAATACTAGTATAATTTGAATTCAAAGATGAATCTCATTCTTCTAGAATATAGAATCTTCTATCACAAGAAATTACTATATTAAAGAGAATATTGTTAGAATTATCTAATAGGTCATAAAGAGTGGACCTCCAGCATTTTCCTATGACCTTCAATAAGATTCATATCCATTCATGTTGAAAAAGGTCTAGAAAATGTTGAAGAATAGGCTACTAATCATTAAAAGAACTATGTTGATCATTATTAGCCACCGTTCTTTGAGGTGCAAGTAAGTGGATCCCATGATTACCATAACCAAAATAAAGTAGATTTTAAGATGGGGTAGTACTATCAAAGCTAGTCTTTCTTTTACCCTCCAACATTAAAGAAGGAAACCTATTCACATAAATAGCAGTAGTAGGAGATGGAAAATTTCCTACCATAATATTATAATTCTCACTCCTCCTACCTCCACCCATGATTCTAAGGATCTTATTAATCCCATCTATCATACTAACATTTTAAAGAGTGAGATTTAAGGTAACAAAATTCTTATGTGCACAAGAGTTATATTTTCTCAAAGTAGCAACAAAGGAACTAGTTGAGCTTAAGGGGCCATCTGTAATTAATAACAAAATAGTATAAGTTCAAGATAATATGATGAGTATAATAGTTAGCATATTAATAACATAGTTAGATCAAGAAGACTAAAAATATATCTAAAGACAAATTATCAATGTTGTTCCAAAAGAGAGGAAGTATAGATCACCATAATTTTAGGATAAGAGGATGTTATAATAAATATTTATAGAGAAAGGAGAAAAAAGTAAAATTTTGAATAGAATAAATAGGTTATAAAATAACCCAAAAAATACATATCATTCTTTCAATAACTCCAATTTATAAAAGGAACATTAGTTATCATCACTAAGAGGTAGAAAATCATGAATTCATATTATCTAAGAATATAAATAACACAAATTTATTTAAATAATCTATCAAATCCATGGCCATTGCAATAAAAATATCACACAATAATATAAACACAATCTAAAGTAAGAAAACCATGGTGATAATTAGAATTTAAATTAAAAAGTATAAAAGAACTCCTGACTCTAAATTAAAAAATAGTAGAAATAGAAGGAATAAATTTTAACCATGAGTTAGAAACCTTAAACCTCAAACAAAATAAAAAATACGACCTTAAGGGTATGTGTAGGATCATAATGGGCCAAAAAGTGGCGATATGATGGGTATTTGTAGGGTATGTGGCTGATGACTTTTTTTTACCCAAAATTAATGAAACGAAAAGGATTTTTAAAGGAGATTCTCAAATTTCCACCAGTATAAATTATGCTTTTTTTTTAATTTAATAAATAATTATTATTCATTTTTTATTTGAATTACAACTAAAGTCCTGATTGATAGGTTGATTGAAAAACATCTATAGCTTTCAAACGGCATGACATTTTTTGAATTTGAAATATGTGTCACATTCTATGCTTTATACTATAGGATTTAAAAATAAAATTGAATTTCATGAAGTTTTGACCAAGTTAAGGTGGTTAGACGACGAGTTTTATATTTTTAAAAGTTGTATTAAAAAATCATAATTAATTATTTACTTGGAAAAAATTACAAACAAATATGCATCACATCGGACATGAGTCCTCTACTTATATCTAAAATATTATTAAAAAATATTATCATTTTATGGATAGGGTGGTCACAGACACCTACTTATTTTTCCCTGAAATTTAAGTACTATTGCATTGAAATTTAAAAATTTCACCAAATAGATTTTGTTTTAAAAAAAATAAACCTAGTATTTTAGAAACTAAATTCAATTTGCTACAAATTCTATTCTTACATATTTTTGAAATAATATAGATAACTTATTCAAATTTTTATGTCAAGTTTCCTAACTCTGATTTTTCTAATTTTGTTGCCACATAAGGGCCTATTTTTTCCATGATGATCCTACACATACCCTTAATATTTATTAAGAAATAACTAAAACAAACATCCCAATGCTAACAAAAGGGTACCATCTACAATCTTCAAATAACTTCTATGATACAATAAATTAGGATAATTTTAAGGTATGTGAGTAATAAATGACAATATACACACATTATATTTATCTCACACTAAAGAAGTACAACAAGTACACTTCAATTAAGTTTCAATAATAAAAATATCTCATAAGTACGTAGCTAGTACTCAACAATGAAGATAGCATAATTACATAACCAAGATATATAAGGGATGAAAACTACCACATTCATTAATTATAAGAATATAATAAACCATGAATAAAATCACACATATGAAAATGGCCCAAAAATAGTCCATATTATAAATAATATGCAAAGAAATCCAAGCTCAACTTTGCATGTTAATCCTCCAAGGTCCCATGCTCATGTTGTTAATCAAGTAAAGGTTTAAGCCCAACATTAGGATGTCCATTTTTTATCCATCCATTACTTAAAGTAAATAAGGATAATCCAAAATCCAAAGGTTTGGTAGAAAAAAAGCTAATGGTTATCTTATTTAGTTCATTATTTTATTAACACATAATCCTATGCATTAAACTATGAATCCAAAAATCTCAAATAAATTGACTAGGTTTCATAATACATGTTCTAAATAATATGCACATTTCAAGGGTGTGAATGCAAGGGTGTGAATAAGACAAATATAATTATCAAGTCCTTTAAACCTTATAAGGTTTGACTTAGTACAACACACCAAAGAACACATAGAAAATCCAAATGAAGTTATATGGTCACATATCATACTAGAAAATATATCTTCATGTGATGCTATATGTCTTACTAATAACACATTCCCAAAGAATGACTGCATGCATCCTTTAAACCTTTTCACAACACAAGTATCCAAGCATACTAATTGTAGTGTCAAGAAAAGGGATCCTTTAACATTTTTCACATTTGTTTGGGTCTTTCTTATGGATTTTGGCTTAATGATGCCTTGATTTAGTGTTGTAATGTGGATAACACATTCACATTAGGTCTTGGGCCCTTGTGAACAAAAAAGATTCAAATGGTACCTTACCTAAGTTTTGTAAAGTGTTGCAACACACTTCCACACTTTTCTAAGGTCTTGTTAATAAAATAACCTCTTTTCATCATTTACCAAGTCTTGTTTCAAAGTGTTGTAAAGTATTGTAACATAATTTCACACTATTCTAGGCTTCTCATTAATAATTGTGATTTCTTATGCTTTAATTGGCCACATTTTTCATCCACGAGCCTTATGTATATTTTTGAGAATAATTTCGACGAATATCATTTAAAACATCAAAATCCTAAAACCCACCTTGAAATCCTAAGGTGGGACTCATTTTCCATTATGGGTAAATGAGTCCCCTTAGGTGGGACCCATTCACCCAGGGTGGTGAATGAGTCCCCTTTAACTCAAAATTCAAATTTAATTCAAAATTCTGGTGGTTTTTTATTCTCTAAGATCTAAGCTCAGCCTATGATGTAATTTCGAGAATTATATTGCATAATTGAGTATAAATACAAGCTTCTTTCCCTCATTTTCATACCTAGAAAATTTTGCAAGCATTCATGCATATAGTTCACAAGAGCAATTGAGCATTCAAGGAATTTCCAAAGCAGATTATCAAGCATTCATGAGATTCTTCAAGTGTCATTCATCATGTCAAAGATTTCTTGCATCATATTTTTTTAGAGCTAACAATTGTGGTGTAGGATTTGTAAGCATTGCATTCAAGATCTATCAACATCACGCTAGAGTTCAATTCCACGTCCATTAGAGCCATTATCTACATGTTTGCAAAACCTTATTGCTAGGTTTTGGTGAGTTGCAACATCATTGTCTATTCATTGATCATTCTCCATTCTATTTGATTTCATTTCGAGGGTTTAATTTCCAATAAGGGGTTTGACCAAGGCAATCCCCTATTCACTAACCCCACAACATTTTTACCTCTTCTTATGTGTGATTTGCAGTGATAGGTTACATATTTACCAAGAATTTAAGATGGAAAAAGTGATCAAAGCAAGTAAAATTTTTCAAAGTCCTAAGAGAAGCTTGGAGAAGACCTATAGGCCAAATTTTGTAGTTTCCAATCCGAAAACCAACCAGGAAGAGTAGAGCAGACTGAGGGCTACAGTTTCCTATTTTGTATTTCAAAAAATCTATAAGTGGACTGATAGGCCACAATTGGTGAATGAGTCCCACTACCCAATCCTAAACAAGAATTTTGCAGATATGAGTACCCATTTGTCTGAAATTTGTTCCTGCACATTTTCTAGAAAACTAGACTGAATCACCCAACCTAGTGTATGAGTCCCAATCAGTTTCAACATCAAAAAATTTACTGATCGAGAGCTCCATTCCATCTTTAGCAAGTTTCCAGGTGCACATCTCCAATTTCACAACTTTTTATTACATTTTACTTGCATTCTTAAGTCATTTATTATTAGTTTGCATATCACATTGTGTTTTTCAAACATTTTGCATTTTCCACGTTTACACTTGGTGGTGAACCCTCATTTGTTGTTATCCTTTCCCTAGAACTCTCCCCTTTATCATATTTTGATCTCCTTTGCATTGAAATCTCAAGGCTTTATTCTTGAGTTAATAGTGATGTTCTGTATCTCTCCTTTTAGGTCCAAAACCCTAGAATCGAAAGAGAGCACAAAATTATCTTATTTACCAATAACATTAATTAAAATAATTGAAAACACACAAAAATAATAACTTAAAAACAACTATAATCAAAATATTTCCAACTCAAATACATGTCTGCCATATATATAAAGAAAACACACTTTATAAAAACACATTAAAAATTACAATAAAATAGCATCATACATTACAAGATCATGCAAATGAATCATGTAAGTAAAATTACACAAATATCCCTCGAACATGAGGAAAAAACTTATTCCTCAATATTCATATGGATGACATCTCATAGTGATACCATATACCCAAATATCACTTCCTCACACAAGGAAATAAGGTCAACTATAGAGCACCCCTTTTAGAAAGTATAAAGAACATGATTTCCAATACAATGGGCCATAGTACTTAATTAAAAGATAAAATATCTCTAGTGGTGCAAGGTTTTCCTAACATAAACTACCCATAGACCCTTTTCCAATAATATCACTAGAGTCTATAGTGATGTGGTGCCTATAGAGATACAAACACGCTTGAATCCCAATGAACTATCTTATGGGGGATGATGTCTCATGGTATTTGGAATGAATTAGAGAAGACAAGATATAAACCATCCTAAGCTATAGGATAAACCACATTCAATTATTTAAAATGTAACCCATGAGATAGACCTCTCGTGCACCCTATCCTTTTGGATATTGTAGAAACCTAAAAATGTCCTGAATGATATCACACACTTGAATTTGATATATTAAAATAATTTCATCCTAAAATCAATTCTTTTTTTGCTTATTTGATTTAATTAACCTAGTTAATTAATAAAAGGCCTCATGTTCATCTATTAATATAATTAACCTAATTAGGTTAATTTACACTCCATCATATTCACCTTCATCTTGTCTTTATTATTAGGGTGATTCCACAATATTGGTTTACAATTTTTTTCCAAACTGGACACTAAACTTATTTTTTCTAACTAAATCTTCAATTTTGGGCACCTATAGCAGCTAAACCGTGAGGAATTTGAAGATGATGCAAACTAGTGATTTGTGACATTTTGTCTGTAGATTCTAAATATATTTTTTTCATAAAATTTGGAATCATATTGCACTTATTTTCCATCTCCTTGGAAAACTAGTTTTTTTCAATAAACAACATTTTTAAAGAGTGATGCTCACCGTATACAACATAATTTTTTTCCCATGAAGGATAAAATTCTATTTTTTTTGAATTTAGATTTGTAACTATGATATCTAATGCTTCCAATTGGTTTCATAGTGTTTTATTGAATATTTTTTCCTTAATAAATTTTTGAAGTGAAACCAATTACAATTTAGACATAGGTAGACCGTATACAACATAACTTTTTTTGTAAGTATGGAAATTCTTTTTTTTTGGTTAGATCAAGGCCTTAAATATCTAGTGCACTAATAATTTTCAAAAAAAAATTATAATCTGTTATTTTTCCACATTTGCAGAACAAAGAGCTTTATTTTCGGTGAAAAACCTATGATTAATCAAACTAAAAAATAAAATACATAATAAAACCAAAACATATTAAAATTATATTCACTGGATAGCTCATTCCAAAGATTACCATCATCCGAGTGGGTATATGAAGTCTCCTCCATTTTCATCTTCAACTCGAGCTTCAAAGCGAAAAATTCTGGAGCTTTTTGGTGCCAAAGGGGGAGAAGGGGGGAAAAGGGGGGTTCAAGCAAATGCCCCTTGGATGTTCACTCAAACCAGGGTTCACTCAAACTAGGGTTCGAATGAACCCCCTTTCCACAACCCTTTCCTTTGCTCTTTTTCTCAAGAAATGTGGGACCCAACATTTAACGGGTTTGCTCGAAAGGGGGTTCTACTGAACCCCCTTTGGGTTTGCTAGAACCAAATGTTCGTTCAAACCCCCAAAAACCAAAAAAAATTGCATGGGGGAATTTTTTACAAATTTTCCTTCCTCACTGGAATGATAAAACAATTTTGTGGGTTTACATCTAATCGAATAATGAAAATTATTTAATTATCCTTCTTATATATTCTTATTTAATTAAATAAATCCTAGTTATCGTAGTTATTTAATTAAATATTTGAATCCCATCCCTTCCATTAAACAAATGAATTATTTAGTGTTAAATCTTAAATTCCTCCAAAAAGGAATATTCCTATGGAATATCCCTCCCCTTTGCACATTAAAACTTTTTTTTTTAATTTGTTAAATGCTAATTTTCCTTATCCACTTGCATGAGAATATTCTCCCTTTACACTCATTCAAAAAATGGAATATTCTTCTCTACAACAAACTTTCAACAAAATTCTTGAGAAAGTTTTGAAATTGTGCTTCTTTGCATGATTGTGAGCCCATGATTAATTATCAACTTGCATTCTCAATCCTTGATGGGAATCCATTATCCATTTGTCCATCTTCTTTCCATCTTGACCATTGATTGATTCTTTCAATCTTGACCATTCATTTCTCATTGCCTATTCTATAAATAGACTTTGCATCTATTGAATATGGATCCACCTTTTCAAAGAAAACTTATGATGTTGAAACTCACACCCATTTGCACTCATATTTTACATTTGATAAGCATTTTAGATTAATTTTCATGCATTGTTAGCTTAGCATCCATTAATGGCTTATGTGATAACTTATTTTGCATTCTTTTAGTATATTTTATAATACAGAGCTTGCATCTTTGAATCTTCTACACATTTACAATAGGTTTGCATACACTTACATCAAACATCTTAGCTTCCGTCATCTTAATCTACCTTTTATCATGCTTTCATTCACCTTTTCATCAATTTTCATCAATTTTAATCAACAAAATTGATTGGAAAGACTCATATTATCCAAGGGATTGGGAAAGGGTCGCCATTCAACATCAATGCAACACCACTCCCACAATAGGATAAGTTTCAATGTCTTACAATAAATGTTTTTCAAGATTTCATGTTTTAACATGTTAGTTTTAATGGCTTCTTCATTTTTATTGATATTGAACATCTTATTAGGATTGATGCTTAGTGCATTAAATATGCCTCAAATCCATATGGATCATGTATAGTTAACCTATACTATGTCATTGGTCACATTTTGGTGCTAGAAGGAGGGCATGACTAAACAAATTTGATGAATTTCGCTTTAGATTCCTATTTTCTTGTGTTTGTAGGTTCAACAATGGACTTGGTCATATTTATCAACACATCTAGGATACATTACTATAGAGTGATTCACTTTGGTTTGATTTTAGCGATGCAAAATTAATTTAGCGACACATGATTTAATTTTGTCACTGCACATTTAAAATAGTGATGTTACAATTACTTTTACTCGCATCATGAATTTTATTATAGTGAAGCATTTGATGTGGTGATGTTATTGATGTCATTGTTTACTATAGAGAAAAACATTTGTTTCTTTAATATAGCAACACACTTTCGATATGGTGATGCATTTGATGAAATTAACTGACACAATTGATTTAAGCGTCGCTTTTTACTGGTAAACAAAACAAAACCTAAATTTTTGATTTCATTAGATTTCTAACATGTCACTGACTTTTAGTTTTTATTTTGGAGGCTAGCTAGTTTTGCAGATTTTGGCAATAACATTTGAAGTGAAGGAGCATATCATCATTTAACTATATATTATAACAAGTATTTTTACACTTAAGGGGCAACTATAGCCCATTTTATAATGCTTTACTTCACATTTTAGGTTTAAAATTAACATTCAAAGTTGGTTAGAATTGAACCCACATATCCTCATTTTGCAATATTAGGTTTAAAATTGGACAAAACAATCCCAACACTTCAATTTGGTGCTTAAAACAAACACATTATCCTTGTCAAGGTTAAAATGAATGTATGTTTGATTTTCTTATGTGTACTTGTTTTGTGTATCCTCTCCCCTTGCATTTCATGTGATCTTAGGTGAAGAGAAACACACAAGTAGACTTTTCTTGTTAGAAGTGCCTATCCTCTCCCCTTGCACCTCTTGGAAATATTGGGTGACAAAAATCATTTTAAGCTTCACAATCTATGTTACCTTTAGAGAGATTTCCTCCCAACATGTGAGAGGGAGTGACCCAAGTGGTGCTTTCATTTCAGTTTGCTATATAAATAAATTTGTGTGATGAAAGTCATTAACCAATTGGTGTTGCTATCTTATACTAATGAATGTCTCCCTGAGTATGCATGTGATATTTCAAAACCCTTAGTTTTTTCTAAGGGCTAGGATTCCTCTTAATTGAGTGAATCACCACATGTATAGGCACCTGTTTATCTTGAAAGTCTTGATTAAGAACCTTTATAGTAGTGGCTCACTAATTTCATCTACAAAGAATATTTCAAAGTAGTAAATTAGAATAGCATTGTTCCAAGAATTTACTTACCATGTTTGGTTTTTGGTTAAGGAAATAGAGAAAATAGGGGGGGGGACTCTTTTGCTTGGTGTGTCAAGATGGTACATTTCCTTGACATAGCCTATTTTTCCATTCCATCTTCATGGATTAATCATATCTTAGGGGATGATGGTAAGCCTAATAGAAATACACACCCACTTGAGCTAGGATTGTAAATGCTTCTGAGTCATTTTCATACTTCTTGGTTCCAAAACATTGCAAACAAACATCAACAATCTTTCTCAAAATTTCAAACCCTTTAGTTTAAGCATGGATACCCTTTGAAAAATCTTGATATTGATGCTTGTCCTAAGTATTTTAATCCTTAGAGACTTCTAAATATTTTGGCTTAAATATTTCAATCCATACTTCCCAAAGTTAACATAGGAAACTATGGCTCTAATTTCATGACTTTCACCTAATGGACCTTGTGAAATAAATGATGTTTTTGACATAGACATTTAGTTTGAAACTTAAGCAAGACAAGTTTTTGTGTTAAAAATAGATTGATTAACTAAGACAAGCTCAAAAATTGAATCCCACATATGTGCTTATAATCTCTCACCTTATGACCATTTGGCATTTGATTGCTCCACTTCAACAACCAAACCTTATGCTAGCTATCATACAACCAAACTTTGAGCTAATTGAAGGAGAACAAACAAAAATAATCAATAGTTTGAGGAGTTTCACATTTGAAACAAAAGAAACATCAAACCAATGGAGAAACACAACAAAAATATTCTATTCTTTGATAGGTCCATTCTTGGAGACATTAGACACAATTTGCCCTAAGTTAATTTAGACCTTACATGAACTAAGAAAGAATCCTTTGAATGTTGCCTATTTTTTTGCATTTGAATTTTCAGTTATATGGAGACCTTGCATAATACATCTTGAATGCA
>VDFB02269629.1:108140-130802 GCA_007258455.2 Sequoia sempervirens | reverse complement strand
CAAGTCAAACCTCGTAGCTATAGAGATGGTCTTTTTTGAGAATTTCACCAATACAAAGGTCATAACACACAAAATTGTTTTAGACTCAAACATCTAATAAAGGATCTTATTGACCAAGGAGACATTCATGTCAATCAAAAATTGGGGAATGAAAATATAAAAAATTACACAAACCCTATGCCTGACCATACGAAAGAAAAAGATTCAAGAAAGACATCAACCTCAAAAAATGTAAACAATACTCATGATACCACGGTGGGACATATTTATTTATCACAACATGAGGAATCAAACACATATCAAGATACTATTTTAAAATAAAGTCCAAACTCATCAATAGTGTTTAGCACTATTTTATACCGTAATGACATCAAGTGGATATCATATTGTGATATCTCTCCCACATATGACTCAATGATTGAGCATGTTGAAGAAATTATAAATGAGCCAGAAATATCCCTTGTTACACCCTTACCCACAAACTGTTGCAAAGATTTTTTTTTTGATGATATATCATCCACCCAAGGATCATGTCAAGAGGAGGATCTTGAGGATAACAAAAGTTATTATGAATCGAGTTAGGATCAAGAACTCCTATCCCTAGAGTTTCACCAAGAGCTAAGGGACATCTTCCAAACCATTTTAAACTCCAAAGATGTCCCCGATATCACCCTTGAGATGTTTCTTTCTGACGAACATATAGACATTCTTCATCCAAAACTAGAGTCTCCCACTCTTGGTATTCCTACACAAGAGAAAGCAACAGTCATGATTCTTGATTCTTATAGTGATTTTCATCATCGACATCTTTTGAGTCAGCATCTTTTGGGAATAGGATGTCATTTAATTGCAATCCTAAACATATTTCATGTATCTCCTAAGTCCTTGGAAAGTGTTCCCCAACACTAGGATTAGAAAGATTAAACTCAAATGAAATGAACATGTAAATTGACATTTGTGATTATTCCTAAATGATAGGAACATGTGGGGATGTCCAAGAAGAGCTCCTACAAGATAGGAGAACATGGGGCACCCACATGGAAGGTGGAACCCACCTTGCTTTAGTTAATTGTTTGGAGAATTGATAACACTTCAGTAATGTATGTTTAGATCGTACAAATTAGGGATTGATATTTACATGAGTGGAGTGGCACTATCAGTTCAATACTAGTTCAGTTTAGTTTAGTTTAGTTCAATTATGGTTCAGTTATCTTCAATTGTATGTAGTTAGTTTGAGTTGAATGCTAGTTGACTTGAGTTGACTTCAATTACATGACTAATGACTTCAGTTGCATGACAAATAACAGGTGGATACTTTTAGTTAAGTGTGGATGATCAATCATGCATAATGTTTTCATGAATTGGAGGAGAGATATGTTTCAGTTAACTAAGATTGACTTGGGACCACCTTGGGCGCCCAAGTTGGCATCTTTCAGTTAACACCTTTTGCATGAGAAGATATTTACAAGGCTCAGTCACGTGGGCCCATTCTTGGGCACCTACTTTGAGGTGGAGTTTGCAAGATATTTTCTTGAACAAAGTTCAGTTAAGTGTTCAATTTGGGGCGCCTAAATTGAGGAAGACTTTGGTTTGACTTCAAATTATATTGTGGAACTCTACTTGCCCAACCTAGGCATAGATTTTTGTGAGGAGCTTTATGCTCTTGTATTTTACAACTCTTATGAGTTTACATGCTCAATTATTTTCTATTAATTATAGCAAGTGGATGAGAGTTCCGTGAGAGTTTATTGCAGGTTGTGAAGAAGGATTGTTGAAGGCAAGGAAGCATATCAATCAAGGATTGATATAGTATTAGTGTAATCTTGTTCTAAGGTTAATACAAGCACTATTGATTTTGGTGGATTTTTTTCCTGAAAGGGTTTTCTCCACGTATATGTTGTGTCACTTCTATCTTCTCGTCTCATTCTTCTACAATATTCTATCTCTTTCTAAAATTGATAAAATTGATCTAAACAGATTAATCATACACAAAGAATTGTGACAAAGAACACTTAATTAGATCTACAGTCTCATAGTTTTACAAGTTTTAAGCTACAATATTACCTTCATTTTCAACATTTGGTATTAAAGCCAATGGTTGGTTAGGGTTTGGGACACCTTTTCTCTTAAAATTTTGAAGGTTTTTGGCTGTAGTGGGAGCTTTTAATATTGTGTTATTGCAGATTTGTAAAAGAAGTGTGTTACAATGAGTTCTACTTCTTGTCTAGATATTGAAAGATTCAATGGATCTAGTTATGAGATTTGGAAATTAAAAATGGAGGATCTCCTTGAAGAGAGAAATCAGTGATTAGTTGTTTTTAATAAGACAAATCCATCTACAATGATGTTAGATGAGGATTGGGCTAAGCTTGATAGGAAGGCAAGAGGTACCATAAGGTTATGTCTTGTTGATGTTCTCTTGAATGTTTCAATTGAAGCTATCGCATATAAATTATTGAAGAGGATAGGTGATATCTATCAAACCAAAAATCTTACTAATAATTTGTATTTGAAAAGATAGTTGTATTCTTTAAAGATGAAAGATGGTGATTCTATTGTACATCATTTAATTTTTTTCAATTTGATTCTAATTCATTTAGCATCTGTAGATGTAAAGCTAGAAGATGAAGATAAATGCATTTTGTTACTTTTTTCTTTACTAGAGTCTTGGGAAAATCTAATTGTTGCTATCAGTGGTAGTGGTGTAGATCCTAAGATGGATAATATAATTACTACTCTCCTATTAGAGGAGATGATGAGGAATTCTAAAACGGGATCCCAAGATGCCTTTTTTGTAAGAGGTAAGCCTAAGGAAAAGGAACCTAAGGGAGACAAGAAAGGAAAGGGTAAGTCCAAAGGACGGTCTAAAACCCCTAGTAAGAGTAAGGTATAGTGTTGGAACTTTGGGAAACTGGTACATGTAAAGAAGGATTGTAAGAACAAGAAAAATAGTTTTGATGCTTCTACAGAGAAATCCTCAGATGACGGTAATGATGCATTGATCATTTCATGTAAAATTATTAGTGATGACTCTTGTCTTGTTGATTTAGGTTGCTCCTATCATATGACTCCTAACAAGGAGTGGTTCACTAAGTATACTACATATGATGGAGGGAATGTATTCTTTGGAGATAATAGCACAACAAATATTGTGGGGAAAGGAGAGGTAAAGTTGTGTTTCAATGATGATAGGGTTAAGACCCTTATTGATGTTTTACATATTCCAAGACTTGCTAGAAATCTACTTTATATATCTAAGTTCAATGATTCTGGAATGCATGTGACATTTGACAAAGGTGGTTGTAGATTGGTGAAAGGGAATATGGTGGTTGCCAAAGGATCTCAAATTGGGACTTTGTTTAAGCTTGATACCTCCAATTTGAATAAATCGTCCAAAGTAACTAAAGCTGAAAATACATGTATGTTGTGGCACCATAGATTGGGCCACAGTGGTGAAAAAGGTCTTAGGACCATTCTTAATAAGAAATTGGTTGATGGTATTCCTGATTATAATATTGGAAAAAATGATTTTTGTGAGCATTGTGTGTTTAGAAAGAAATCTAGATCTTCATTTCCTAATGGAACAACTAAAGCTAAAATATTATTAAAGATTATTCATTCAGATGTTATGGGTCCTGTGGATATTGGCTCTATTGGAAAATCTAGATATTATGTCACATTTATTGATGATGTATCAAGATACACTTGGATCTATTTTATGCATAACAAATCTAATGTGTTCAATAAGTTTAAAGAATTTAAGGCTTTAGTTGAGAAACAATCATATCATAAGATAAAGGTGTTGAGATTAGATAATGGTGGTTAATATTGTTCTAAGGAATTTGATGATTATTGTAAACATGAAGGAATTCAGAGATGAAAATACCTCACATACAAACAAAAAATGGAGTAGTAGAAAGATGAAATTCAAACCCCACGGAAAGAGCTTAGAGTATGTTAAGTAAAGGTTAGATTGGTGCTCTTTGGGTCGGGTTTAAGTACTTCTTGTTATTTAATCAATAGGATTTCCTAGTTCATCTATTGAAGATAAAACCCCTTAATAAATGTGGTTAGGTAGGAAACCTAGTGTTGCACATTTAAGGATCTTTGGTTGTGAGGCTTTTGTTCATGTGCCTAAAGAAAAGCAGTCTAAGTTGGATCCAAAAGCACAAAAATTCATATTTGTAGGTTATGGTAAAAATGTAAAAGGTTACAAGATTTGGAATCCTCTAACCCAAAAAATTACTTTATCTAGAGATGTGATTTTTTAGGGAATTTAGATCTTATACAAGAGAAGAACAACCAAAGGAGAAGAATACTTCTCGAATAGTACATTTTGAGACAAATATTGAGAAGCATGAAGATGCACATGTTGAAGAACAACTGGATGGATTGGATAAGGAGAGTTCGCATAGTTTTGAGATAGATGCTCATGATGAGCATGTTGAGGAACAAGAAGAACCTTCTTTGAGAAGATCCACAAGACAATAGAATCCTGTTGATAGGTATAGCCCAGCTGATTTCCATTGTATATCTGCTTTGATGACTACTAATGATGAACCTAGATCTTAAAGGGAAGCTTTGTCTTTAGATGAGAACAAGCTTTGGTCACAAGATATACATAAGGAAATGGTTTCCTTGGATACTTGTGACATGTGGGATCTTGAGAGTTTTCCCAAAGGAAGAAAGGCCATTGGTTGTAAATGGATCTTTAAAAAGAAAATTAGAGCATATGGTAATCTCAAAAGGTACAAGGTTAGATTAGTATCCAAGGGCTACTCCCAAAGAGAGGGAGTTGAATTTAATGAAATCTTCTCTCCTATTTCTAAATTAACTTATATTAGATTCCTTTTATCTATTATTGTTGCTTATGATTTTGAGATAGAGCAAATGGATGCAAAAATTGTTTTCTTACATGGGGATCTTAATGAGGAGATTTATATGAGGAAACCTGATGGTTTTGTTTTAAAAGGAAAAGAATTATTGGTTTGTAGGTTAAAGAGATCTTTATATGGATTGAAACAGTCACCTAGAATGTGGTACCATAAGTTTGATGATTTTGCATTGAAAATTGGTTATGTTAGGAGTGAGGAAGATCATTGTGTTTACATAAAATTTATTGATGATCAACTTTTAATTATTATCTTGTATGTTGATGACATGTTGTTTATTGGAAACGACAAGGTAATGATCAAAGAATTGAAAGCACAACTCTCTAGCACATTTGAGATGAAAGGTCTAGAGGCTACAAAATATATCCTTGGTATGGAGATCAGTAGAGATAGAGGTAACAGAAAGCTTTGACTAAGTCAAAGTGGCTATGTTGATACTATTTTGAAATGGTTTAACATGCATGATAGTAAACCAATTAATATTCCTTTACCGGTTGGAACGAAGTTAAGTTTAGACATGGGTCCTAAATCTGATTTTGATCATGAGGAAATGTCTAAAATTCCATATGCTAGTGTAGTTGGTAGTTTGATGTATGCAATGGTTTTTACAAGACCAAATATAGCCCAAGCAGTGGGAGTTCTAAGTAGGTTTATGTCTAACCCTGGTACAGAACATTGGACTTATGTTAATAGGGAATTTAGATATTTACGAGGTACTTCTTATTACTATTCTATTTATCATGGTGCTAATGATATTGATATTATGCACAGATCATTGGACATACATGGTTTTGTTTATTTAGATTGGGCAGGAGACCTAGATAGTCAGAGGTTGCAAGTGGCTATGTGTTTACTTTGTTTGGAGTTGTGGTTAGTTGGATGAGTAAGAGGTAGCCTACGATTGCTTTTTCCACCACAGAAGTAGAGTACATGGTTACTACACAAGCCTCTAAAGATGTAGTTTGGTTACAGAGACCTGGGAAATGTATTGGTTTTAATTGCAAGCAAATTAGACTTGAATGTGATAGTCAAAGTGCTATTTGTTTAGAAAAAAATCCTATGCATCATGCTTGTACTAAGCATGTTGATGTTCAGTATCACTTTGTGTGAGAAATGGTTGAGAGTGGGAAGGTATTGATTGAGAAAACTGACACTTTGATCAATGTTGTAGATTATCTTACGAAACCAATTCCTGCAGATAAGTTCTCTTGGTGCAAGAAAGCCATTGGCCTTGAGTCCTATACTTGATTTATAATAATGATTCCTTGTTTAGAATAATTGTAATGTATAATGTCAAGTGGGAGAATGTTGGGAATAGGATGCCATTTAATTGAAATCCTAAACATATTTCATGTATCTCCTAAGTCCTTGGAAATTGTTCCCCAACACTAGGATTAGAAAGAGATTAAATTTGAATGAAATAAACATATAAATTGACATTTTTGATTATTCCTAAATGATAGGAACATGTGGGGACATCCAAGAAGACATCCTACAAGATGGGAGCACATGGGGTGCCCACATGGAAGGTGGAACCCACCTTGCTTTAGTTAACTATTTGGAGAATTGATAACACTTTAGTAATGCATGTTTAGATCCTACAAATTAGAGATTGATATTTACATGAGTGAAGTGGCACTATCAGTTCAGTATCAATTCAGTTCATTTCATTTCATTTCAGTTTATTTTAGTTTATTTTAGTTATGGTTCAGTTATCTTCAATTGCATGTAGCTAGTTTCAGTTGAATGCTAGCTAACTTGAGTTGACTTTAGTTGCATGACTAATGACTTTAGTTTCATGACAGATAACAGATGGATACTTGTGGTTAAGTGGGGATGATCAATCATGCATAATGTTTGCATGAATTGGTGGAGAGATATGTTTCAGTTAACTAAGATTGACTTGGGACCACCTTGGGCACCCAAGTTGGCATCTTTCAGTTCACACCTTTTGCATGAGAAGATGTTTACAAGGCTCGGTCAAGTGGGCACATTCTTGGGCACCAACTTTGAGGTGGAGTTTGCAAGATATTTTCTTGACCAAATTTCAATTAAGTGTTCAGTTTGGGGCACCTAAATTGAGGAAGACTTTGGTTTGACTTCAGATTACATTATGGAACTCTACTTGCCCAATCTAGGCATAGATTTTTGTGAGGAGCTTTATGCTCTTGTATTGTACAACTCTTATGAGTTTACATGCTCAATTATTGTCTATTAATTGCAGCAAGTGGATGAGAGTTCCATGAGAGTTTATTGCAGGTTGTGAAGAAGGATTGTTGATGGCAAGGAAGCATATCAATCAAGGATTGCCACAATATTATTGTAATCTTTTTCTAAGGTTAAATAATACAAGCAATATTGATTCTAGTGGGGTTTTTTTCTGAAAGGTTGTTCTCCACATATATGTTGTGTCACTTCTATCTTCTTGTCTCATTCTTCTACAGTCTTTTGTCTCTTTTGTACAATTGATAAAATTGATCTAAACAAATTAATCATACGCAAAGTATTGTGACAAAGAACACTTAATTAGATCTACAATCTCATAGTTTTACAAGTTTTAAGTTACAATATTACGTTCATTTTCAACAACATCAACATCTTTTGAAGTGGTATTAACAGATAATGATTTCATAGAATTAGAGAAAATAGTTCATATTCCTGAATAGCATGAACCCATAGCAATATCATGTGTTCATGACAAGTCATATTCAGTGGCTATGGATTAGAGGATACATTATTAGGGAAAAAGATTAGGTATTGATGATACCTTTACAACACCGGGGGAAATCTTATCTACAACAAACAACATATGGGACACAAAGAATCCTTATGATGAAAATATTTTGAATGTTGTAGCTAGCCATATCATGAATCATCATCCACCCATCATCTCATACACAAATTGGGACCAACGTAAAAAGAAGGAATCCTATCTAAGCAAGGAAAATATTATCAAAGAAAATGAAGCAGTAAAGAAAAAAAGACAAAGCAAATACAAATGGATACCAAAGCAAAATAAATAAAATCATCCCTCCAAAACTCCATTAATCAAACAAACTCTGGGGAAAAATAAAAAAGGGAAGTGTATCCATCAAAAGAGTCCTCAAATACAAAAGCAGTCTTCTCAAGCAAGGAACAAATTATATCCAGTGGTTGGTCCTGATTCCATGAAAACCTCCATTCCCACCCATCACCGTTCATCTTCCCAAGTTTGGAGAGTCAAAGGTTCCAAACCATCAACCAACACATCTCATATTCCTTCATACATGACACCATACACTCCATTCACAATATCCAATTCTCACATTGACTGTGTATTGGCAGCTACCCTTCATCATAAGGATTCTAAAGGCACTTTATCATGATGTGTGCACATAGACATAGTTAATTCTAGTATCCACAAGGTAAATTAGAGTTCTTCAAGGTTGCATTCAAGTGCTTGTATCTTAGCAAAGCAGCTTCTTCAGGAAGGATATCATTGACATGTTATAATAGTAGCCTCTACATCAGTACCACTAGGTGGTTCAACATGAGGGGAAAATTTCCAAAAAATCAAAAAATTAAGAAAATAGTAAAAATAAAAATCATCCTCCAATGAAAACCACTACGGTGGTGCTTTGGGAAAGTACTATGATGAAACCTCGGGCAAATCGTGCATCAAGGAGGTTGGAACTGTTAAAATCTGATGATTTTACATATTTTTCGTACTCCTAAGTTTCCATATAGCTCCTCATCATAAGCACAAGGGCCTTCCATCATGACATTTTGCTCACACTTTGCATATATTTATCCCATTAATCTATCGGGTCTGCATTTTCACATTAGGGTTCATATCGGCATGAGGAGACCAGGGTCTCCCCGACCCATAATGCATTTTTGCTAACATATGTTTGCTGCAGGCATATCGGCGTGACAATATTGACGTCTTCCCGATTCATTCTTCTGCTTGTAAACGTCTGTGTTGCCTATCGGCAAGACGTTTTTTATGTCACTACGATCGAAGTTTTCATGCTGGCAGTTATTGGCAAGACTTTCACGCGGTTTTGGCGACAAAGGATATTTCAAATTGGCAGGGGTTATACCGTCGGGATGATGTTTCATCGAATTCAATGTCTCCCCAACCGGCAATTGAGGAGCTTATCGATGTGAGTTTTGATATGCGGGATGATGTCTCAACGACTTCGTTGGGTCTTGCCGACGTGGTTTTCATCAAAGGTTTATCGACGTGAGATCCTTCATCGGCATGGCGTCTTGGCGAAATCACTAGGTCTTGCCGACGCAGGGTATTCGTCAATAAGTTTTCGGGAAGACCCATGTGCATCGGAGTATGGTCATAGCGAATTTACATTGTCACACCGACCGGTGACGGGGGGATGCATCTCGGTAGGAGGTATGGTCATCGATATAAGGTCTCAGCGAGTGACCTCCAGTCTCACCGATAGTATACATATGGACTCTGTCGGTACAAAGGTAATGTTGTCTTGGCAAAGAGGTGTGAGCTCGGGGCTCTTGGTATAACAAGGAGAATCCTATATGATGTCTCCCCGAGTAGTTGAAGGTCATATCGACACAATAAGATGAATAAAGCGGCTTTTCGTGAAACACGATGTGGTCTACGTGAGGTCTCCCCGATATCATAGAGCTACAACGAAATACAAAGGGAACATGTGGATGCTTCTTGTCTTCGGTGTAACAAGCAATATGTTATAGCGACATACAGTTTGATTGTGGGGGCTCTCGTTGAAACATAATGTAATCTGTATGATGTTTCCCTGACTCAGACAAGTCACGGCGAAGGCGAATAACACCATGGAGCGATTAACGATTGAGTTACCTTCGGCATAACTACCGGATTATCTCACGACTATTTCACTACGAATAACTCAAATTCAACATCAGGCTTCCACATGTGAGTTCATAGCAAGGTAAGCCAATCCTGATTTGAGCTGGAATTATTTGGAAGGCTTCCATTACGGAATTTCAAATGATTTATTTTCTTGATGCGAGTATATAAATTGGAATTTTGTAATTGTAAAAGGATCATGAGTTATTAGATATTCGATACACAACAAGTAGATACATTGGAATAAAATTGTCAGATCAGAGACTATTATTGCATGATTTTAGAATGGAGTAAGTATTTATGAAAATCAGTTGATGCTACTGCGATTTCTCTTAGGTGTCAGTAATTATTTTGAATCTAATGAAAGTACAAGGTTGTCTTTAAGATTGAAGCTTAGTTGTTTGAATTGATATGACAAGTTTATATATAATTCATCAGTACACATTTGTTGTATTTGTGTGATTGATTGAATGGTTCTTTCAAGCAAAGATTAAATCCTCTTAGTTGATCACAATAATCTGAGAGAATCATTTGGATTGTTCAAGTAGAGCTTAGTAATCAAATTTTTGCATGTTCATACAAGTTGTAAACATAATATGCCAGATAATTTGAGTTTTTCCAAAGAAATGTTGCTCATCTTGGTCTCATTTGACTCCGCATACCCAATAAGGCACTAGTGTCTGCACTTCATCACTTGAATTCATTCAATTTATTTACATATGTCAGTTGAACATTTTAGGATTTATATCATAATATTGCTACTACTTTCAAAAATTGGTTTCATTTGTTCACCTCTATTTGCCATTGTGAACAAATTGCTGAAGAGATATAATTATAAGTCTAGTTAATTCAAAGAGGTACACCCGCCTAAGGTTTAGCAACACCTAAAGAGTAGAAGGTTGAGTTCTCTTGACCTTTTCTATTACCCTAAAGTGTATCAAGAGATTGGCAGCCTCTTGAGGCATTCAACCTGCATTTTTGAGAGCTAATAAGCAGCATGAAGTTATTGTTGTTTGTACTATGTCCCCAACTCAAAATAACAATAGTGCATGTGAAGATAATGTTGGATCAAATTCACTACTGAACCCCTTAGATTTTGATTCATTTGAAACATTTTATGAAGCTATTTATAAGATGAATTATGGAAGAGTACAGGGATTACCAGTTAATGATCTCCACTTGCAGAGAGAGAATTCTCAAGTTTCACTGGAAAAGGCACTACCTGAGGAGGAGGATTCAATTTATTTATTTGACCAACTACCTAGTTTTGTTGAGCAAGCTGAAGAAAGCATGCAGGTACCTAATTTACCAGTTGATTTGGAACAACGAGAGAATATTGCTGACATGTTCAATGAGCTTCCTCAATTTGTTGGTGAGAATGAGGATATCACATGCATGATAGCATCTATGCCTGGTATGGAGAAACTAAATGAAAAAACTCATCTAGATTTAATGCAAAGTTACGAGTTAGAAGAGAACATGTTTTCAAATATCATAGAGTTTTTTTTTCTAACATAGATGATGAGCTAGTATCATATGAAAGAGAAGCATGTGATCAGCCCATTCAAGTCATGGAGGCTATTGAAAAAGTTGTAGAAGATAATGTCTTGCAGCCTATGAACTTATTTGATGAGCTTCCCCACTTTGTTGAGGAGGAGTTGTATTATATCATGAATGAAGAGCATAAGGAACAACAGTTTGAGGACTTGTTTTTAGTCATCCAATAGGGATATCACCTCCTTAGTCAAGAAGATCCAACCATTGAAAACATTAATGGTTTCTTTTCAGAGACTATTATAGATGATGCAAAGAAACAGGACTCCATGTTCATTGAAGAGTTGAAAGAGAGAACAGTTGATCCTCCTATAAACAATAATAGACAAATCTTTCAAGAAGATCAAACTGTAGCAGCCAATGAATAACTTGCATATTACCTCCAATCAGCATCTTTTCAAGGAAAATATGAAGTCTTCAGATATCAACAAAAGGACAACTTAACTTCATTTAATGTTTTTGAAAATTATGAACAATGCGCTGAGAAAATAGAGCATAAACAAGGGGCTGAAAGTTACAAGTTGAATGTCCTGACAAGGGGAAGTCCTTTCAGACACTTGACACACTTGGTGGGAAATCAAGAGGAGTTACCATTTGAATTACCTACTTGGGAGCATGAGATTGAGCATCAAAATTCATCAATGCAGGTTGCTTACCATATTCAAAACACTTGCGTGCACCTCTTGTCTAACATAGAAAATGAGGTGGTTTTCATGATTGGAGAAGTTTCTCATTTGTGCACTCGGCATTTACTTTTCCTTCATCCTTATTGGAAAATTTGCAAGCAAGAAGCACGTCCTAAATTGGTGAGAAAGGGTAGTTTTTTTTCTCACAACCAGTAAATGGTCATGTTTGAGCACTAATAATGTTGGTTAGTGTAGGGTAGTGTAGAGTTTATGCTTTCAATAAGTGCCCCATGGCACATTTCTTTTCGGTTTTGTTATGCTTTCAATAAAGTGCAGTTGTTGCACGTGGTTTTCAAACTCTGTCTTCAACAGAGTTGCAGTAGTTTCTTTCAGTTTGTGTGGTTTGAGCTGAGTTTCAATTTTTTCCAAGTCAGGGTAGAGCAAAAAATTGGACTCCATGCCCAATGGATAAGCCATATATTGGTCTATAATTTTTAGCAGGCAAACACTCTGCAAAGGTCGCTAAATTGTTCCTATTTTTTGCTACAAATCAAAATAGGTGGAGTTGAATTGCATTCATCACAGAAAGGTGCAAAATTTATGTTAAAAGTATTCATTGAATTTCAAATTTTGATTATGCAAATTTTTATAGCAGAAGAACTCATAAATTTTCATAAAAGAATGTTGTTTTTATTCATATTGGAAAGACTGAAGTCACGCACAAGCCGTGGGAGTAACTAATTTTATTTTCATAATCAAATGATGGATACAAAAAAAGAATGTAAACTATACAATTGAAAATAACATGAGCATAAGATAGAAGGTGATTCATCATTTCTTGGAATGACGAATCATCTTCACGTTAAAGTCTTCAGTTGTTGTGTTGTGCTTTCGAATTGATCTAGCTCCAGGCTCCAAAAGCATCTGCAAGTATAATCAAAAGTGGTATTAGATATGGTCTCTAAGCAATAAAAAATCCTATCCTATCCTATGCCTACATTGCCAACAGGAATATAATCTACATCCTTTCAAGCATATATCAGATGATTAAGTAATCAAATTGATATCACCAAAGAAAACATAATTCAATGGAAGCTTCATTTATTTTGCTACCATGTTTGCTTAAGTGTGTAAGTATAGGTATAATCATCACTCCAATTGACAGATATGCTTATGAGTGGTGTGAAATGTGGCTCCCACAAGGGTTAAGCCCAGCTCATAAATAATTGATCAAGCAGCTAAAAACAGAGTGATGGAAGCATTACGATATTCTCTTAAATCATAGCAGTTAATGAATGCATGATATTTTGATCATCAAAACTCATAATCAAGGAAAGCAATCATAGAATTGTACAACCATACACAGTCCACAGAAGACCGAAATGAAGCATCATCATCATAAGAAACAATTACATGTGCAAACGAAATGTGTATTTTGCAAGAGTTAATGGAATTACAAGGAAAACAAGTGCATGGCATATTAATAATAGTGTTGGTAGTCCTAACAATTTGAAAGGAAATTTTAATTATCCATCCATTATCTTATGTTTGCATTGGCTTTCCATACCAAGGATATTTTCAGATATGCTTCTATAAAATGAGAGGCATGTAATGTAGTAGTAACATGAATACAATGATCAAGCTACAATTCATTCATCAACTGCTATGAGAGGCAACAGATTCGAATACAATTATATCCTATCATTGGTTAAGGGCCAGGTGAACAAACAACATGAAGATTACTGTCATCTAATTACTTTTGATCGTGCATATCAAAGTGTAGACACTAGATATTGAAGGTACAATGCAGGATTCAATGGTCTTATACAAATAATGAAGGCCCTTTTGAAAGGAGGTGGGGAAACATACAAATGGTGGATTTCTAAAAAGGAAAATATATTCAATAGAAGGACAAAGATGACAGTGTGGTTGAGATTCAGATTCAAAGCAATGTTTAGAATGCAGACCTTTGAGAACAAGTAAAGTGGACAATATTCAATGGACAACCAAGGCCATACAAAGAGGAGACGGTGACAAAACAAGATCACAGTCATATAGTTCTCAAATATGCAGTGGGCACAATTATACACCAGGGCAGATTCAATCATAAAAGAATGAAGTACAACAATAAATCATTCATGTAAAAGTCATTTTTTCTATTGCATAATACTCTAAAGCATTGAAAGGAAAATGAAAAAACCTTGTTTTAGATTGCTATCTTCTCATGAGATCTCATGCATACTATTATCTTGCACAAAATGAAGACAACCCAGAAAGAGAATGAAGACTGTGAGTTTCAGAAAATCTCCAAATAACAGATTTAAAACCATTGGAGTTTATGCACTTTTTTTTGGTTAACAAAGTAAAGAAAATATGGAATCCACAAATTTTGTACAAAAGAGCCATGCAAAGCTGGGTAATTTTAATATAAAAAACTTCATTGTTTCTGTACTAGATAATAAAAGCCATGGAAGTCATGTCGTGCCAAGAAGGAAGCTCTATTCAAGCTCATACAACAAGAGAGGATGCCTATATGGGTCAAAACTCGTGATCTGCAAAGGGAAAGGTGAAACCCTCGAAATGAAGTTATGGCCCATAACACAGAGTTCCATATGAGCATAAAGGAATCTCACAGAGAGAGGCTTGTATAATGTAAATTACTCACAGGAAAATGCTTTAAGACACCCACATAAAAGTCATGAGTTTTGAACCTCATAGCAGAGGAATTTAACTTTCAGTCACAAGAAAATCCATTCAAAATATTTCAAAAGCTTACCTGAGTATAAAAGCATGAAGAGCAAGAGAAGAGGAGCCAAACTTCCCTTATTGCAGTGCCATGAAAATCACAAAGGAAACAACAGTATATCGGCTGGAAGGCTCCAAAAACTTCAAACTCACAAATCCATGGCAGTGTAGCAGTTCTCAAGTTCAAATTCCAGAAACACGAAGAATCCATGGCTTCCCAAGAACATAGGAGCAAATGGATGAATTATATCAGAATATTATGCATACAGCCGCAACTATAAAGCCTATAAATGGCTTAAAAAATAGAAGAAATGCCATATTCATGACAAGAGGAAGCACTTACCTTGCATTTTCCATAGAAATCTTCAGAAAATCTACAAGAAATACAGAGGAAATGTCAAGTTCCAGCACCAAACCTTCATGGCGGCGCGAGCTCTAGAGACAAATTAGAATGCAAATGGAAAATGATTAGGGTTCTACTTTTGTCTGCCCTAATTCGATAGAGGTGATTTTTCTCAATGATTTAAAATAAATCATTATTTTTATTCATTCCCCGTGGTCTATGACTTCCAAAGTCAAAAGACCTATTATTATTGAGAGTTGTGAGATGCATGATCAAACTTCAATTTGTTGAAGTTTTGATTAGTAAAAACCAAGTCATAATTCTTAAAAAATAGTGAGTCACTTTGTCTCATGCATTTTGGCATGATTTTTACTTGGAGCTATATGTAATTAAATATTAATGTATTAGTACATTTATATTTAAAATGAAAATAAGGAGACCATTTCCACATTAAATAGTAAAATAATCATATATTCGATTTTATTTTTTTTAATATTTAATTATTTGTCCTCCTTGAGTAAAATCATGCAAATGATGAGGATGTAACTGAAGAAATAAAGATCATCGACAGAAGATTAATCATGCACAATCAAGGATGGGGTTCCAGTTCTCATGGGAAGATTGACAGAAATGAGGTGGTTTTTCACATGCTTGCGCCCACTTTTTGTGGTATTTTCAATTCAGTTTGGGTACTCCATGGGTCAGTTATGAGTTGACGACTAGTGTGAGACTGAGTTCACTCATTTTTGCATGAGTTTGGACTATTTTTTATCAGGTTTTTCTCTTTTTCTCAGATTTCACATTGGAGATGTTGTTTTCACTTCAATTCTCATTTAGTTCTATTATTGGTTGCTTTGTGCATGCCTTTTGTATATATTGGAAGAAATTAGTTTCTTTCCTCTAGTTCTTGTTTTTTAGCCTTTGCATTCTATAAAGAGAAATATCATGTAACTCAGCTTTCATTTTCAAATTAATACAACAACAGGTTTACAGGTTCAAATTGTGTTATTTAGCAGAAGATTCCTTCAATTTCCAGTATTTTCAAGTTTTGCCTTCAAGATTTCAGGCATCATTATTGTGTAGGATTTGATAGAAGGATTATTGTGTTTTTAGTTTTGAAACCTTTATTTTTTTTGTCTCCTTCATAAATATTTGTATGCAATTTAGTTTAAATCTGTTGGTTATACACCGTGCATGTAATTGATTAAGCAGTTTAGTCATGAAAACCATGTTTTCCCTCAAAATCATATTGAATCAAAGCCTTTGTTTAAAACATTCAGGTGATTAGACTATCAATTAGGTTGTGCAGATTAAAGTACTGAGTAATCATTTTGTGAGTCAATTTGCAGTTTAGATTTCCAATTAGGTGCATCACCGAAGTTTTAATTTTAGTTCATGCATTCGGTTTAATCCTTTTTATCCTTTTCTTAGAAAAAATCATTCAAGTATTAAATTGATCATCATATAGGAACCAACCTAGAATTTGGAGGTCTATCTTCGCCATAGGAATACCCACAGCTTGAAGATAGTTCCCATGTTTCAACAAATTGCTTAATTTAGTCATTCAAGCATTTGGGTGCAATCTGATTTACAATAGGGACCATTTTCAAAAATTCTTAGAAAGATGTGAAACCGGGTTTGGGACCTAAAAACCTAGGTTGGAATCATTTTCCCAAGGTGGTGAATGAGTCCTAGATCACTGAATCTGAACCATTGAACTTGAGAACACTTGAATTATGATTGGATGTTGATTTGTGTCAAGAGCATCCTTGAAAAGATGCATTAAATGAGGCTTGTAGATGTAAAATAAGACCAATTAAAGCATAAGAAAGCCCAACTATTAATGGAAACCCTAGAAAATTGTGAAAGTGTGTTACAACACTTTACAACACTCCAAATAAGGTATCAATAAGCTCATTTAGTTCACAAGGGTCGAATACCTAATGTGAATATGTTAGACATATTACTGTTGTCAAACAGATTGCACCCGAATGCTTGAATGGCTAAATTCAGCAATCTGTTGAAACATGGGAACTATCTTCAGGTTGTGGGTATTCCTATGGTGAAGATAGACCTCCAGATTCTAGGCGGGTTCCTATATGATGATCAATTAGGTACTTGAATGATTTGTTCTGAGAAAAGGGTAAGAAGGATTGAACTGAATGCATGAACTAAAATTAAAACTTCGGTGATGCACCTAAATGATGGTAAACTTGCAGAATGATTCACAACTTATACCCTCAGGAAAATTTGTTAACATAGTCTAATTTGAGCACATTGAACACATTAATAATTCATTAAAAGGCTGTATGTACTCTCTCCCTATTAAGGAAAACTAAGTTTTCACAAATTAAAGGAAAAAGAAAAAAAAAATTGAGCACAATTAACGACCTATGATGAATTGCAATTGTATACATGCATGCATAAACAAGACAAAAATTTGAAGGTTTCGAAAATGAAACTCATCAAAATTGCAGCAAATTATTTTAACCATACAAAACACCTAAAATTGGAAAGGTGAACTCTATTTCAATTAATATCATGAAGGAAAACCTTTGTAGAAATGTTAACTTATGTAACCTGTAAAGCTGTAAAACTATATTAAATCTAAAATGTTGAGTTACAAGATAGTCCTCTTTGCAAAACACAAAGGCAGAAAAACAAGAACTAGATGAAAAAGACTAACTTTTTCCAATATATACAAAACGCATGCAAAAAGTAGCCAATAATAGAACTGAATGAGAATTGAAGTGAAAACAACATCTCCAATGTGAAATCCGAGTAGAAGAGAAAACCCTAATAAAAATAGCTCAAACTCATGCAAAAATGAGTGAACTCAGGCTCAAACTAACTGTCAACTCATAACTGATCCATGGAGCACTCAAACTGAACTGAAAATCCCTCAAAAAGTGGGGATAAGCATGCGAAAGCCACCTTGTTTATGTCAATCCGCCCATGAGAACTGAACTCTAAAAGGCATGCAAAATCCTCAACTCCACATGCACGTGAGTGAAAAAAAATTATATATCTTCCCCTTTTTACAATAGTTGATTTGAAAACTTATTGAAAAGCAATTAATAAAATTGCACTTAATAACCTTTAAATACAACTTTACAATATAGAATAAGGGGAAAAATAATAAAATAAATGTTTTGCAAAAAATAAATTTCCCCTTATGACTCCCTATAATAGCACTCCAAGCTCTCACTTTGCTAATCATAAGTCAAGAAGACTCAAAGTCTTCTCACATGCTATCGGCCTCCTCATGCAATATATGCATATCATGTAATATATGATGAAATATATTTTTTTTTCTCCAAATGTTATTTTGGCCTTAGTGATTTCATGGCTTTGGTTATCTCACGGGCCTCCTTAAATCATTAGGTTTCATTGACTTTGAATTCAATACCATGGTGATAATACAATGAAATGATTTTTCTTAAAAGAAAGGTCAAAAATGCCTATCATTCGATTTGAGCATGGTAAA
Source organism: Sequoia sempervirens (assembly GCA_007258455.2). NCBI lineage: Eukaryota > Viridiplantae > Streptophyta > Pinopsida > Cupressales > Cupressaceae > Sequoia > Sequoia sempervirens. The sequence goes on along the minus strand of VDFB02269629.1, from coordinate 112,312 downwards.
AATACTAAGGGAAAAGAAACCCTAATCATTATGCTCATCCATTTTTGCATTTCTATGGGGAGAACTTGTTGTGCCACCATGGAGAACAAGTCTGGAGTTTGACTTGTAATTTCTTCACTAGTTTTTGTCGATTTTCACAGTATGGAATCATAAAAAGGAGGTAGGCATTGATTTCATGCTATTTTTGTTGATTGTTCGAAGATTTTAAACAGGAAAACTGTATGGTAAGTTCTTCCTGAGCATAGTCCTCCATTTTTGAAGTAATTTTAAAGATTTTGGAGCTACGACTATGATTATTTCCTGATGTATTTTAAATTTGTTGTTGTCTTTTCACTTGGGGCCACCATTATTGAGCCTAGTTTGAGCTTTTGGAATCATTTTTTGTAAGAATCAATTAGATTTTGAGGGAATTTCATCAACAACCTTGGTGAGTATATGAATCTCATCTCTCCTCCTATTGTTTTGTGTTGTGAAAGCAACATGATTTGAGCCCATGAGATTTGGTGAATGAGTAAAACATTTGTTATACATGCCTCTTTGTTCCTCAGCCACGACCTCACTCTATCTGCTGTGTGTTTCTCAAAAACTTTGGTTTACTGAGTTTCAAAGAAAACAAATTAACAAACTCCCAAGTTGCACCCTTACCATCCTCCATCTAGTTATTGGTTTTTTCCTTTGATTTTATTGTATTTGTTCATTTTCCTCGTAAATTCATGGCCACCATGATGAGTATTGGGATCGAGTTTTTTTGGATAAAAATATGATTGTTCCTTCTTGTTTTGTAAGATATTTCTCATCTGTGGTGTGGCCAATACCCAAGCTATTTTGAATTCTCCTCCATGAGAGACTGTAATTCATTCTCCATTTTGATTTTCCTAGGCCATTTTCTCCATTTTTTTTATGCAGGTCACCATGGCTATATCTCCATTTCTAGGGTTTTAAAAACTCATTTTATTATGTTCATTTTGACCCATTCTTAGTTTGAAGCTTCCTGACACAAAAATAAAACATTTAATTTGTAAGAAGTTTGAGTTTACTTCCCATTTATTTTCTCCTTCAAAAATTCAATGTTGTTCCAAAAGCACAACTGGGCACTCTTTGTATTGCATTCATTATTTGGTCTTTTCTTAGCATGAGTGCACTCTTTACCACTACAATTGTTATGGATGGTCACCATCTTCCATATGCAGACCTATTTTCTATAGCAATACAATTTACATGGAATAAATGCTTCTCTTTTGCTTTGTTCTAAATGATCTTAAACAATGATTCATGCATGCAGACATGGCTTCCTTGAACATGTGATTGTTTGTTGATGTCTTGATGTCTTTATGTAATATTAATCTTATTACAGTCATGGAGATTGTCCTTCATTTGAAATTGTTAATTCATTCTTAACTCTGTTGTCCTAGATCCTAAAGCAGGCCCTTGCTTGAAAGGCATATTGACATTCTATTGTCTATCATTATGCTATTTTATTAGATTTGAATTGAGGATACCTTTGGAAGAAAAGTAGTAAACTTCTAACAGAATGTGTCTTTTTTTAAAATAAACTGTGCACATTTCACTGTTGTGGCTTTTAATGGTATTGTGACTCTGATTTTTCTTTTCAGACTTCCCCATACATTGTGGCTTCACCTTATCACTACTCTGTGATTGGCTTGTACCTTGCATAATGAAAAGAATATGGCACTCTTTTTCTAAGATTATTGTCATACTTGAGTATTATTTTTCACTTGATTACTTTCTCCACAGGCTTATTAGGTTGATGCAAAACCTACACCTGATGGTGTCTTTCTTTAAATAAAAGTTTTGAAGCACAAAACCTTGTTTCAAATATAGTATCCCTTTGCTAAGAGTATAGTCAGCATTTGTCCTACTTAAACATAGTGTATTGATTGTGCATGCTATCAGGGATATTATGGCAATGCTCCATCCCTTTCTTGTATATTGAGATTGTTGCTTGATGGTACTGTTCCTCCTGATATGTCAGGCTCAACCCTTGTAGGAGCCCATTTTTCCCCACATATCCAATGAACATAATGAACCTATTCCTACACACTTAAAAAAACATGTTAGCAAAATAATTGAAGCTAAAATCTTCTATTGAATTTCATGCCTTTTTTAACAGTGAAATCATCTGATGGATGCCTGATCAAATGTGTGTTATATTTTTGTTGGTAATGTAGGCATAGGATTGCTCTTGATTCATCATTGATTAGAGTAAATCTCTAACATCATTTTCATTTATTCTACAGAAAACTCAAGGAGACTAGAGTCGAAGGAGACTGAAGAACTTCGACAATACTACTCAAAGATATCAAGTATCAATGGCTTCATCATTATAGGCAATGATGAACCATCCTCCTTTCTATGTTTACATTTTCAATAGTTGTATAGTATACAAATTGATTTTGTACCTATCATTTGATTGTGTAAATCAAATTAAGCTACTCCCATGACATGTGTGGGATCTTCATTTTTACAATATGAATAAAAAAGCATTTGTTATGCAAATGTCTAAATTTTTGTTATGAGTACTTGCATAATAAAATATGAGTATACAAATTGATTTTGTACCTATCATTTGATTGTGTAAATCAAATTAAGCTACTCCCATGACATGTGTGGGATCTTCATTTTTACAATATGAATAAAAAAGCATTTGTTATGCAAATGTCTAAATTTTTGTTATGAGTACTTGCATAATAAAATATGAAAACCAAATGTAATCAAATTTTTCATGATAATGAATACTTTAGGAGCAAAATTTGAAATTCTATGTACCTCTCAATGATGAATTCAATTCAGCTCTACCTATTTGAGCTTGTAGTGAGAAAAAAAGGTAACAAATTGGCAACCTCTATGGAGTGTTTGCCTGCTAAACACCATAGACTAGTATATAGCTTATCCATTGGGAATGGAGTCCATTCTTGCTCTGATTTGACTCAGAAAAACTGTAACTCAGTTGTAAACCAACCCAAACTGAAGGAAACTACTGAAACTCTGTTTAAGACAGAGTTTGAAAACCATGTGTAGCAACTGCACTTTATTGAAAGCAAAACAATACTGAAATGAAACGTGCCATGGGGAACTTATTAAAATCATAACTACTCTACCCTACACTAACCAACACTGTTAGTGCTCAGACATGACCATTTATTGGTTGTGAGAAATAGTTTCCCTTCCTTAAAAATAGAGGATGCTTCAAATCCTTAAGATCAATCCAAAATAGGTATGGAAATGACAAACATTTGATTAACTGTTGCAGAAAAGTATGAAACATCTCAAAAGGCACACCTTCCTCATTTGATTGACCACCAAAGATGTTATTTTGAGGCATATAGCTAAGATTAACCTGCTGCTCCGCAGTTGCAATTGCATGTTTTAGCAAAATCATGACTTGTTACAATTCTATAGACTCCTCTTTTGATAAATACCTAATTGGACACCCCTTTGAAAGGATAAAGCTTGGCCTCTTTCTGTTGTCTTCATGTTTATACATCGTTGTCTCTTTATCTTGTTGATTAGACTGCTCCATTTGCAGTGTAATATTTTCTTCCTTCTTTCTTGTTGTCTTAATTTCAGTTTGATCTAAAAGAGTTGGTTCACATGTTGTTGGCTCATATAGTACTAGCTTATTATCTATGTTAGAGAAAAAAGTCTCTATGATGCCTGAAAACATATTCTCATCTAACTCATAACTGTGCATTGAATCCAGATGGGTTTTATCATTTAGTTGTTCCATACCAGGCATAGATTCTATCATGCATGTGATATCCTCATTTTCATCAACAAATTGAGGAAGTTCATCAAATAAAATAGAAAAATTATGAGACTCACTTTCAATTTTCTCTACATAAACATGTTCAATTTTCTCTTGTTTTCCATCTAAGCTTGAAAAAAAAGATTCGAGGTCATTCCAAAATAGGGCTTCTTCATAATCTTCACTACTTTGTGGCATGAGATGGCTTACCTTAGGTTCAAGATCATCCTTTTGAAACACAAGTTTTGATCTGCTTGTTTGTTCAATTTTGGAAACTTCATGCAGATTATTTTCGTTAACCTCCAAAACAGAAATGTCCTCTTGTTGTCTCAAATGGATTGATATTTCAATCTCATCTGAAATGAGTAGTACATCATTCTCTACAATAACTTCTGAGTGTTTCAAA
>VDFB02269629.1:10867-108040 GCA_007258455.2 Sequoia sempervirens | reverse complement strand
CTTTATCTTACATTTTATTCTCTATTCGCACATATTAATGCTCTATGTCATTTCCATCTTTTGAATGTAGTATTGATGATTGATTCTTGTTAGTTCTAGATTTTGTGTTTTCTAACCCAGGTTTATAGTGAATTGGATCATGTTCTTAAAATCTTTCATTCCCTGTTTAAAGTTGTGTTAGATCTTGTATTATACTATTGGGGAAAAATTATTCTATAAGGGTTTGAAGCATTGCATTTAATTTTGAGAATACTATTTTCTATTAAATCTTGATGGTTGCTTGGGACAAAAGGATCTAAATGATTTCTTTGTGGTTGTATAAGCCTTAGTTGTTTGTTCTCCTTTCAACAATGAAGGGTATATGGCATCAAGCATTTATTTTATTAGAATTGAGAAGCCATTAGGGTTTTTGAAATGTTTTAAAAGCTTTTAGTGCATCAACATAGTTAGTCTTAGTTTTTTCATTTCTTTCTCCATTTTCCCAAAAGGAAAGGAAGAGTTGACTTCTTTAAAAAGATCAAAGGTCATTTAGTAGAGAACAATTGGTCCCACATCTATTGAATTTCCCATAGGGCTGTTAAGAGAGGCACAAGCTTTTATGATCAATAGTTCTTTTTTTAGTACACCTAGTGGGATATGAAGATCCTACATATCATCTCATTTGTAGCCTTAAAGAGGCATTTGAATAAGACATTAGAAGCCATTACTGACTAAAATAGTAGACTCATGCCTAGGATCCAAAGAAGGGAGTCTTGTAAAGGTAACTTCCAATACTCTCAACTATCATCTTTTTCTCCTTGAAGGAGACACACTACAATTTATGTATTGCCTATTAGGAGAAATAGAGTCAGAAGTATAATCCCTCAATCTAGAGGTCTATCTAATCCACTAGTTGGTAGATCTTTTCATATTAGAATACCTATTTTTCATGTCCATAGAGGTAAGTTCTCAACAACTCTCTAGCCCCCAAGAAATTTTGTGACATGGGATAGTTGTAGACCACTTGGTCCTCCTACCCCTCTAGATGTGTGGCCTACTATCCTTGTTAATGCTCTAAAGGTAGTTCCAAAGTTTACTAGAGAGGAATTCAAGACATCATAAAAGAATCTCCTAGTCGTGGTGGATGTTTGCATAATCCATAATATTATAGAAAAAAATGTAGCTCTCAGACTATTGGCTACATCATTCAAAGGGAAGGATCAAGACTAGTATAGGTCTTTTCCTTCTAATACTATCAACACTTGGGACAATTGTGGAGGTAAACTCTTTGAGTGCTTTACAAAAAAATCAAACCATTCATATCTATTACAATAGTTAATACCAATCAAAAGAGTTCCTTAAGAGACCATGATGGATTTGCACACTAGGTTCTACAAAACCTGGCAAAGGATTCCCATGTTGTCCAAACCTTCACTAGCCATGGTATTCATGTTTTACCTAAATCCTTTAATTATGATATCAAAGTCATGGTACAGTCACTTGGAGGTGACACTCTCCCTGATTCATACGATTTGGCCGTAAGAGCGGAAAATAGTTTGATAGATGCTGGGAAACTTCAACCTCGACTGCCAATGCGATTATTTTTAGAAAATAAGAAGAGGTAGAACCAATACATCTTCTACACTTCTACCATCAATTTATGTGTAGCCTAGTACACAAGTGAGCACATCGAGTTCCTTTTTCTAGCTGCAAAGATGAACAACATTAAAAATTTAATAAGGACTATTTATAATGATCTTGTCAACATAAAGTGCCAACAAGTGACATCTCTAAGGCCTCCCCTCATAATTACCGAGGAAGACTACCCTTTAGGAACAATTCATATTAGGGAGCTCTAAGAAGTAATAACCAACCAAAATTTTTGAGCCAGATAGTCCTGGTAACCACTCCACTCTAGACCATTAAGTCTAGCATGAGTAGGGACTTGGTCCTAGGACAAAACAATCTTGCAGAAGATATAATTGCTTGGTGTTTCCTGTGTAATGATTCCCACATGCCTGAGAAATGTCTAAGAGGAAATATCCAAGAGAAGGTGGCAAAACAAAGGAGCCAAGGCACCCCCCAAGATGCGGGAAGTTATCAGTCCCTTGGGATAGATAACATTAGAATCAGTGCTCAAATGCAAGGAATGTCTTTGGAACAAAAGATAGAAATCTCCTTAGATCAAGTGCTTTTTCTTGGATGGAGGGAGAATATTAAGTGTTTTTCAACAACATTCTAACATTGGGACCCTCACAGGTTCAGTCGGATTATAACACCCATTCAAAATGAAGACATATTGGAGAGAATGTGTTGTAGTCACAACCTCATGTACAAAAATCATAGCCACAACAAAATTTCTTGAAAAATGAGGTTAATCCTCCTATGATGAATCGACCCATTCTAAAACCAAGAAAAGTTCCTCTGTTTAAACCAAAGTTACCCTTGATCAAAGTGCTAAATGTTGTGGAATAGCTGAAGAGAGATCCTTCCAATGTGTTTGTTATCACCTGAAGTTGCACCCTGTTGAACTTGAAGTCCAACGCCTTAGTGTAACATTGGAAGACCTCCAAAGATGTGGGTTTCTTGTAAGTAGAGGTCAACCTCCAGAGAAGGCCGACTTCCTTTGATGTCACCTAAAACTACTAATTTTTTGAAGGAAAAGGGAGAGAGATAATGCATAAAAATGAAAATTAAACTCTAAGGTGATGCCCCAAAATGACAGGAACAATGAGATACTCGAGCTACACTTGAATACTGGTGACAGCCGTGAGACTGCACAACAAGATCCTATAGATCACACATTCAAATAGGTTTAACATGCACATGCCTTCAAGAAGGAAAGGCGGATTTTCACAAACTAGAAGCTCATGTGTAGGATTAAGTAAACATAGTTTGTAACCTACATGATACTACTTCTACAAGGAAAGGCATGACATGAAACAAAAGCTATAAGGAAAGAGAAAATTTCACTAAGTAGCTCAATGAATCACTTAAAAAGAATGCACTATTCTTGACAAGAATCAGAAGGCAGAATGATGGACCATCAATAGTAACCAAGGTAGATTTTGTATATTATGTTCCAAATTGAGTTATAGAATCCTGCTAGTCTGAGAGAGGACTGCAAAAAGGGTCACAAACTTCAGAAGAGCATACATCAGAGCTCCTGAAAAAAGGAAAAAATGCCTTATATATAGAAAATATCTCGGCCCCTTAGGGTTTACAAAATATCTATCCCATAAAAGATCTACCCCTAGATCTTTTGACAAAATTAATGTTGCACCCCTACGTGTCTTTATTGTCTATTGTTAGTGAAGAATCACTCACCGAAGAGGCCCTTAGATCTTTTGTAGCTACCCTCTGGTCCTCGCGTCTGCCTTTGAATCTCGTTGTCGAGTTGCTTTGAATGCACCTTCTAGATATCAAACTGATTCATCATTTTATCATCAGATCAGCTCCACGTCGCTTAGGTTCTGTCGCCCCCATCCACAGGGAAAGTCAAATGGTCAAATCATCAATAGTTTGTATTTGGATCCTTTATATTGGTCAAGCATACTCCACGTAGAATCTTCATGCTGTCAAAAGCTTCTCCTGTAGAATAGCATGTTGGTGAGACACTAATCATGTCTCCCCGATGCGATTAAACCTTCCTGTGATTATCGGCATAGCTTGAAACCGTCAATTGGAGCTCTTGTTGAGCCTGAAGAGTCATACCAATATTCTTTGAACCATCGGCAAGACACAAATCCTTCATTGAGACATCATTCCGACTTCCTCGCTTTACCGAGCGCATGTCGGTGTGACCTTTTCTTCTTTGAAGAGACCTCCTGGCGAGCTCTCTTTTCTTTAGTAACGCTAATTTCCTTCGGTGAGACACTTTGACTTCGCCTAGACCTCACACCGAGGTCCTTTCATTCCATCGAGCTGCTCATTTGTCAGCAAGACAACATTGAGTCGAGAAAACCTTCTAGCGAAACCAATCGCTTTGTCTTGGGCCCCAAGATCCCATTCGAAAAGACATTTGAGTGTCGGTGAGAGATCTTACCGAAAGCAAGAGGCTACTCCGAGACCCCTCATCTTCTATTGGTGTGACATTTTTTATGTCAACCCGACACGTTCATTCTTCTGAGCTCCAGATCTCCTTCAGCATGACTCCCATCGGTCGAGAAGACATCGTGGAAAAGTCCATCGGTCATACCGATTCCTGTTTCTGTCACTGGGGTCACCTATTTCGGAAAGACATTTGAGCGATGGCTGGAAATTGTGCCGATGTTATACATGTCGAGGAGACCTTCTGCATTCGGCGAGACCCTATGGTGAAATGAATTTCTCTTGGCGAGGTCCTTGATAGTCACCAAGACATCCCTCGGTTGCTAGGACCTTACATCGACCTTTGTTCCTTATATCGAAACCTCATCCCTTCAGCAGGAGTCATAGCGAGTGCGTCAAATTCGCCGAGACCTTGGTTGTTAGCCAGACCTCTCACTGGGCTCTTCATTCTCTCAGTGATGAATTTACTTTACATCCTGTTGGGGAGACATCCCTACTTTGGCATGACTCCCATTCGTCGATGTCCTCAGTCTCGGTGAAGTCTTTCATTGTCGGCGAGACTCCTTCTATCGGCCAGACCTCATGGTGAACTCCTTTTGTTTGCCCGAGCTCACTTCATTTCGTCAAGACCCACCCTTGGTCGCTGAGACTTGTAGCAAAGCTCACTTGATTTTCTGAAAGCACCCCTTCTTTATTGGTGAGACATAATGCCCTCGCCAAGACATTCTGGCGAAGGCACCAACCTTGGCAAAAACTACGAGCAAGTCAGGGAGACCTTTGTCGATAACATTCCTTTTCGCTGAGACTTCACCAAATCGGTGAGACCTTGTGCCGATAGACATCTCACGCTGAAACCTTATTGTTGTTGGGGAGACATCACTAGTCATCGAGACCTCCTTCCGATTGCCTTGTTATGCCGATAGATCTTTAAGTCGGGGAGACATCTGGCCTTTAGCAAGACATTATGTTGAAGGCTGAATCCTTATGTCGATGGTGGAAAACCCTTTCAATGAGAGCTCCTTTTAGTTGGCGAGACATCTTCAGGGTCTTGGTGACTCTTCTCTCTGAGGATTTTCATGCCGAACCTAAGCTAGGTAGGCCCCCCAAAGTGAGACCCTTGCAACCTAGCATTAGATTCATGACCTTTGCTCTTGTGTGAATGCTCCATTTGACCTCTCAAACCTCTGAAACGTAATCTATCTTCCCTGATGAGCCCATGGGTGAAAATTATGTAACATTTTTGGTGACCTTTGCTGGATGTTTGCCTGCTAAACATTGAACCAGTAGCCTAGGCCTATCCATTGGGCATGGAGTCATTAGGACAACTCAGAAAAGATCAAGAGTAGCTTTGTACATGGTTGTAACTCATCTTGAGACTTACTAGAACACTTGGAAACTTATGAAAACAAGAAAACTAAAATAAACTATTTACATGTGTTGAAACAACACTTAGGGAAAGAAAAAACTACTAAACCTATCCTATACTAACCAAGAAGAAATTGGTCAGACAAACCCATTGACAGGTTGAGTAAAATAACTGCCCCTTCTACTCAATATGCAATGGCTCTCAAGCTTAATGGTAGCTGAATAAAGATGGTATACCAAAAAATGTTCAACAAGATGATGCATTGTTCCTTGAAAGAGGTAAATGAATTCATTTACTTCATTAGATAGACCATACGCATTGTCAACCAAAGGAGAACAAGTGAGCTAAACATACTCTTGTTTGTAAGTCAGTGCACCTTGGATATCTTCTTTTGTTGTACCTTCATATATGGGTGCATCATTGGACTCCATCTGGGCTAAGTATCTAATTGGACAACCTCTAATAAGGGAAAAGTTTGAACCTTCCTTGTTGGCCTCTTGCTGATCTTTAAAGATCTCATCATTTCCTTGGAAAGATGCTAATTGGAGGTAAGATGTAGGTTGTTCCTTGGCTAGTACAGTTTGATCTTCTTGGATAAGGAGCTGATATCCCTGTTGGATAACTGAAAACAAATCCTCAAACTGTTGTTTGCTATGCTCTTTGTCCATGACAAAATACACCTCCTTTTCAACAAAGTGGGGAGCTCATCCAGTAAGTTCACAGGCTGCAAGACATTACCTTCAACAACCTCTTCAATAGTCTCACCATCTTGAATGGCCTAATCACATGCTTCCCTCTCACATGATTCTAGTTCATCATCTATGTTGGAACAAAAAGCTTCTATGATATCATCTAACTCATAACTTTGCATTAAATCTAGATGAATATTATTGTTTAGTTGCTCCATACCAGGCATAGATGCTATCATGCATGTGAGATCTTAATCTTCATTGACAAATTGAGGAAGCTCATTGAACAAGTCAACAATATTCTCTGGCCATTCCAAGTCAACTGGTAGACCAGGAACCTTCAGGTTTTCTTCCGCTTGCTCAACATAACCAGGTAGTTGATCAAATAAAGAAGTCAATTGTTCTTCTTTATGTGGCCCCTTTTCCAGTGAAACTTGGGTATCCTCTGCCTACAAGTGAAGATCTTCAACTGTCTGCTGTCCTAATTCTTGCCTCTCCTCCTATTTGAGCTTTTCTTGCTATAGCAGGTAACATTATACAACTAAATGCATTGGGTTTACTTTGCTAATTCTCTCCTTGAGGAGTAAGTCATTTGGATCAATGGGCTACTCTTGAGGGATGATGGACTGATCTTGTTTAGGTATTACATTCTCTTGCATCAAATTGAATCCCTTAAAGCTTGGAATTTCAAATTGAGAAGACTTACTAAGGGAGTTAAGAGGCTGATTTTTCCTGAAGCTAGAAAACTCATACTTGGGAACCTCTTGTTCAGAAAATTTTAGCCTCATTTCTGCCTCTTTTGCAGTCAGCTGCTGGGAAAGGTTCTCTTCCAATTGCCTCCTTTGCAACTCCTCCATTAGTTGATGTTGATAATCCTTGTAAGCTTGAATACTCTGCACCTGAGCATAGAGAAGCTTCATTTGTTCTTCCTTAGCATCTATTTCTTGTTTAAGGTCTCCCTCAAACTGAATTCTTTTTGCCACTCTCCCTTGGTCATAAAAGAAGACTTGCTCAGCCATTTCTTACTGCTGCATAATGGTACCCTACTGCATCTTGATATCAACCAACATCTTAGATAAACATGCAAGCATTTTACTAGTATCATTAATCACCATATTGTGAAGACCCTGACTGAGATCCCACAACGTATGGTCAATCTGTTGAAGCAAGTCCAATATGTTCTGGTATGGATGTGTAGGAGCAACATACTCATGATATGGAGGGTAATAGTAAGCATCTTCATTTGTATTTGACATCTTTTCAGTCAAAGAGCTAGAAACTCAGAATTAACAGATTATTTTGAGACATACGAAGACCTGGTCTACGAAACCAGAAGTTTGAGCTTAGAGTAGCTAGATATGTAAAGAAAGTGCCTCAAAAAGGCTGAAAATACTACTGTACACACCAAACAGCAGCAATAAAATGCATAAACATGAATTCAGAAGTAGTTTACAGTCCCACCGGGCGTGCCAAAAACTATTATCACCTGAAGTTGCACCCTGTTGAACCTGAAGTCCAACGCCTCAATGTAACATTGGAAAACCTCCAAAGATGTGGGTTTCTTGTAAGTAGAGGTCAACCTTCGGAGAAGGCCGGCTTCGTTTGGTGTCACCTAAAAATATTAATTTTTTAAAGGAAAAGGGAGAGAGATAATGCATAAAAATGAAAATTAAACTCTAAGGTGATGCCCCAAAATGACAAGAACAATGAGATACTCGAGCTACAATTGAATATTAGTGACATCCATGAGACTGCACAACAAGATCCTTTAGATCACACATTCAAACAGGTTTAACATGCACATGCCTTCAAGAAGGAAAGGCAAATTTTCACAAACTAGAAGCTCATGTGCATGATTATGTAAACACAGTTTGTAACCTACATGATACTACTTCTGCAAAGAAAGGCATGACATGAAACAAAAGCTATAAGGAAAGAGAAAATTTCACTAAGTAGCTCAATGAATCACTTAAAAAGAATGCACTATTCTTGACAAGAATCAGAAGGCAGAATGATGGACCATCAATAGTAACCAAGGTAGATTTTGTATATTATGTTCCAAATTGAGTTATAGAATCCTACTAGTCTGAGACAAGACTGCAAAAAGGGTCACAGAATTCAGAATAGCATACATCAAAACTCTTGAAAAAAGGAAAAAAATGCCTTATATATAGAAAAGATCTCAGCCCCTTAGGGTTTACAAAATATCTATCCCAGAAAAGATCTACCCCTAGATCTTTTGACGAAATTAATGTTGCACCCTTGCATGTCTTTGTTGTCTATTGTCAGTGAAGAATCACTCGCCGAAGAGGCCCTCGGATCTTTTGTAGCTACCCTCTGGTCCTTGCGTCTGCCTTTGAATCTCGTTGTCAAGCTGCTTTGGATGCACCTTCTAGATATCAAACTGATTCATCATTTTATCATCAGATCAGCTCCACGTCGCTTAGGTTCTGTCACCCCCATCCATAGGGGAAGTCAAACGGTCAAATCATCAATAGTTCATATTTGGCTCCTTCAGATTGGTCGAGCATACTCCATGTAGACTCTTCGGGTGGTCAAAAGCTTCTCCTGTAGAATCGCATGTTGGTGAGACACTAATCGTGTCTCCCCAATGTGATTAAACCTTCCTGTGATTATCAACATAGCTTGAAACCGTCGATGGGAGCTCTTGTCAAGCCTGAAGAGTCTTACCGATATCCTTTGAACCATCGGCAAGACACAAATCCTTCATTGAGACATCATGCCAACTTCCTCGCTTTACTGAGTGCATGGCAGTGTGACCTTTTCTTCTTCGAAGAGACCTCCTGGCGAGCTCTCTTTTCTTTAGTAACACTGCTTTCCTTCGGTGAGACACTTTGACTTCGCCTAGACCTCACACCGAGGTCCTTTCATTCTGCCGAGCTGCTCATTTTTTGGCAAGACAACATTGAGTCAGGAAAACCTTATGGTGAAACTAATCACTTTGTGTCAGGCCCCAAGTTCCCATTTGGAAAGACATTTGAGTGTCGGTGAGAGATCTTACCGAAAGCAAGAGGCTACCCCGAGACCCCTCATCTTCTATCGGGGTGACATTTTTGATGTCACCCTGAGATGTTCATTCTTCTAAGCTCGAGATCTACTTTTGCATGACTCCCATCGGTCGGGAAGACATCATGGCTAAGTCCACCAGTCATACCGATTCCTATTTCTGTCGCTGGGGTCACCTATGTCGGCAAGACATTTGAGCGATGGCTGGAAATTGTGCCGACGTTATACGTGTCAGAGAGACCTTTTGCATTTGGTGGGACCCTGTGGTGAACTAAATTTCTATCAGTGAGGTCCTTGATAGCCGCCAAGACATCCCTCGGTCACTAGGACCTTACATCAACCTTTGTTCCTTATATCGAAGCCTCATCCCTTCGGCAGGAGTCATAGCGAGTGTGTCAAATTCACTGAGACCTTGGCTATTAGCCAGACCTCTCGCCAGACTCTTCATTCTCTCGGTGATGAATTTACTTTACATCATGTCGGGGAGACATCCCTACTTCGGCATGACTCCCATCAGTCGATGTCCTCAGTCTCGAAAAAGTCTTTCATTGTCGGCGAGACTCCTTTTATCAGCCAGACCTCATGGCGAACTCTATTTTTCTGCCTTAGCTCACTTCATTTCGCCGAGACCCACCCTTGGTCGCTGAGACTTGTAGCGAAGCTGACTTGCTTTACCGAAAGCACCCCTTCCCTGTTGGTGAGACATAATTCCCTCGCCAAGACATTCTGGCGAAGGCACCAACCTTGGCCAAAACTATGAGCAAGTCGGGGAGACCTTTGTCGATAACATTCCTTTTCGTTGAGACTTCACCAAATTGGTGAGACCTTGTGCTGATAGACATATCACATTGAAACCTTATTGTTGTTGGGGAGACATCATTGGTCGCCGAGACCTCCTTCCGATTGACTTGTTACACCGATAGATCTTTAAGTTGGGGAGACATTTGGCCTTCAACAAGACATTATGCCGAAGGCTGAATCCTTATGCCTATGGTGGAAAACCATTTCAACGAGAGCTCCTTTTAGCCGGCAAGACATCTTCAGGGTCTTGGCGACTCTTCTCTCTGAGGATTTTCATGCCAAACCTAAGCTAGGTAGGCCCCGTAAAGTGAGACCCCTGTAACCTAGCATCAGATTCATGACTTTTGCTCTTGTGTGAATGCTCCATTTGACCTCTTGAACCTCTGAAACATAATATGTCTTGCCCGATGAGCCCATGGGTGAAAATTAGGTAACAGTGTCCTTTTAGGACATCTTAGCTATTCTCAAGCAAAATACCTTACTACAAGAAACTATAAGAAAAGATGAGCAACCCACATAGCCACATTCAATATCGGCATGCAACCAAGAAAGGGACAAAATACCCAATCAAGAGCCACAATCTTTAAAGGATGCAACATATATGAATACTAAGGAAAAATAGATGAAAAGGAGATATATAAATCCAAACCCACCCCATTTTTCTTAACTCTCATTGTGGGGGAAAAATTATTTCATAATAACATGATAGATTTAGGTGCTAATACTATAGTAATGCCTAAATTGGTGGCCAATGTCTTGATTTTAAAATATGAGTCCCTCAAAAAGGGAATTATGCAATTAGATAGAAAAAAAGGTTCCAACTATAGGCCTGATTAAAAGCCTCCCCTTGACCTTGTATTTCTGTCCAAGTCAGATGATCACCCAAGAGGTGGACGTAATTGACATTCCCCCTATTTTTAGGATGTGCTTGTTAAGATATTATATGACCAAAATCAGGGGTATCTAGCTCTTGATTGATCCCATTTAAAACTAAAATTGATCATGGCACAAATATGAAGATATTATTCAAACCTTTTCATCCTAAGGATATTGCAAAAGATGCAATGATGAAATTTGAAGCACAACACATGTCTATCTCCAAAAATGAGATGTATTGCATTGGGATGCTTGAAGATGAGGAGGCCATGAGTGATCAGAGTTTAGAGGAAGAAGTCTTTTTAAATTTTTTTATAGATTTTGACCCTTTTGGAAATTTTCATGCCACTGGTCTAGGTATGTATGTGATTTGTGATGAATTTTAGGTTACTTTGAAGATAATAAAAGATAAAGGGCTTCAAAAGGAATTCTCAAAAGAAAAGGGTTTATTGACTTTTCACTTTGATGGTGCTAGATGTTGTGTCTACTCAGGAGTGGGGATCTGACTCATATATCCTACCAGATTAGAAACCCTTAGAGTTTTTTGATTCCAATTTATATACACAAATAATGATGTGGAATATGAGGGCCTTTTTCATGGTCTAAAATTAGAAAAATAGATGGGCACTAAAGGACTCTATGTGTTCAAAGATTTAGAGTTGGTGGTCAAATAGGTCATAAAACAAGTCACTATAAAAATGTAAGTATTTGTCATATCAACATAGAGTATAGGACCTGATAGAAGGATTCAAATACTTCAATATCTAGGTGGTCCCGAGATCACAAAACACTATCATGGATAGAATGGCCTTAGTCAGCTCATAATTTGAGCTAGCCTTTGATTTGACGATGAACTAGCATATTGTACGGGTTATATTTCAGCTAGCTATTCTAGAAAATGATCAATACTCATAATTCTTTTGGAAATGATGCCTAGATCTCCACGTTCATCCAAGATGCATGTGAATTTTTCAAGAAATTATAGTAAGAAATTGAAGGGGCATATGAGGAGAAAATTATACAGCTAAAAAGCAATAAGATCCCGAGAGCTTTGATTACTTTAGAAAACCTCTTTGATTGTGAATATGCAAGGAACAGTAAGCCAAGGTTTTTCACTAACAAAGAAGATTATGCGGATCTCAATGTCGAGAACAATCAAAATCTCAAGGTAGGAAAGAATTTCCACATGAAGATAAGGAGAGGTTGAGGTCTCTACGGATCAAATATGTCAGAGTCATGGAATGGATCTATGATGATCTAAAGGGTTATGACCATAACATAATCCAACACAACATCAACTTAATAGAGGGGTAAAAAAAAATCTAGTAGAAACAAAGGCCGATTAATCTAAAAGTGGAAGCCTTAATGGCACAAGAGATGAAAAGATTAATTGAATCATGGATCATATACCCAATCAAGAATTCTACATGGGTATCTAATTTGGTTTCGGTTTGAAAAAAGAATGGTGTTATCCAACTTTGTGTATAGTTCAAAGACTTGAACAAAGCCTCCTTGAAGAATCATTATCCTATACCTTCAATGGAGCAAATATTGTAGACTGTGGCAGAGTCGAAAATGTGTTCTCTACTCAATGACTTTTTAGGTTATAACCATGATAAGGTAAATAATAAGGAAACACATAAAATGACATTCACCACCAAATGGGGCACATTCTCTTATGTGAAAATTCCTTTAAGCTTGTCAAATGCAGGGGCCACTTTCTAGTGCATGATGGATGTTATGTTTAAGGATTTGATCAATGAGATTATTGAGCAAGACAACTGAGAGGGGGAGTGAATCAGTTGTAGAAATTAAAACTTTCACCAGAGATTAGATCTATTATCATTCACAAATCCTTTACTTTTCTAATATGATTAAGCATTAAGTGTAAAAGAAGAAACTGAAAGAAGAAAAACCATATACACAATAACACTAGATTTATGTGGAAAACCCAATAAGGGAAAAACCATGGTGAGGATTAGCTCATATTATAGAGAATATAGATAGGTCTCCATTATAGCTCACATTTATCACTCCTTTATTCATTTCTATCTATCTATTTGGCTTTTAGATAGATATAAATGAATAAAGGAGTGATAAAAGAAATCCCCACTCAAGGAGGAAAAATCGTATCACAAAAATGGAGATGCAATAGATAGAGGATGTGTAAAATCCTAAGATTCTCACAAGCACAAGATAAGGGAGATATAGCTATAAGGCTTAGGGAAGCCAAAGAGAGAAAAGATGAAAGAGAGGGTTGCGAGAGCCACGCGAGCTGCAAAGAGCACTATAGGAGCTTGAGAATGTTGTTGTAACAAGCCATGAAAGATTGAGGCTATTGTAACAAACAAGGGAGTTATGCAAGAAAGAGCAAGATGGAAGAATGTCTGAGAGAGAAGCCTAGAAAGAAAAGAAGGCCCAATGAGTTGAAAAGACAACTTTTAAAGAGGGAAAAGAAGCTTCTTGAGCCATTACAATGTGTTTATGGCCATTACCACCAAAAAAAGGAGGTGACAAGTGGTAAACATGCTCATAAGTAGTCATTTCAACATTGAAACATTGTAGGACGCTAGCGCAATGCATAGACGTCTGCATGGCGCGCTAGTGTCCAAACACATCATGCTACAAAACAACACGGATGGGAAAAGGACAAGGTTTGACACAAAGCTGACATGTGAGGGTAGCTGCTGAAAAGGGCTCTTGAGCATTCTGAGAGGGGAAAAGGCTTATGCAAGGGCTAAAATGAGCCTACACAAATGCTAAGAGAGTGGAAACTAAAGCGGGCATAAGAATGTATGTGAAATTGCAAGGGGTACAATTTTATGATATTACACCATCATACATGACATCAATGAAAACAACAACCAGTTGACCAATTGACATCAATGAAAACACCTTCATACTTGCAAAAATCTCCCCCTTTGTCATTGATGGCAACACATGATGTAAAAAACTATCAAAGATAGCATAACAACTCTGAAGACACTTTCTCATGATTTTACTTTCTCCCCCTCAGTAGATAAACTTTTTCACATGATACTCTTCTCCCCCTTTGACATCAATGGAAAAGGAAAAAGATATTTTCATTGCTTTCTTCCTTTGATATTAAGAACCTTATCAGTATTGAATACTCCCCCTTAGGAGTATACCCAAATAAATTTTCAATGAAAATACAAGATACTACTTGCTCCCCCTGAGAGGTAGCCACCAAACATCAATCCAAAAGAAATATAGATCCATAGATCCACCAAATTGATGCATCTCCATATGCATCTAGTTTAATAAGGGAGGGGAAATGACCCCTAACTTCCCCTAGATATACTCAAAAGTATCTTTAGGAAGAGCCTTAGTAAATATGTTAGCAATTTGATCCTTTGTAGGTACATACTCAAGTTTTACTTCATCCTCCACAACCTTCTCTCTCAAAAAGTGATTCCTAATAGATATATGCTTTGTTCTTGAGTGAATCATAAGATTGTTTGAAATGTTCATTGCACTTGTATTATCATAGAAAATAGATATGGGATCATCATACATTACTCTGATATCTTTCAATGTCTATTTCATCTACAAAACTTATGTACAACAAGATGTTGTAGGAATATACTCAACTTTTGTAGTGGATAAGGAAATTAAATCTTGCTTTTTACTTAACCATGACATCAATCTACAACCAAGAAAGAATGCACCACCACTTGTACTTTTTTTTTCATCAACACAACTTTCCCAATCTGTATCTGTATAAGCACTTAGTGTAAAATCAATATCCCTAGGATACCATAAGCCATAATATGGAGTGCCATTTAAGTAAATGAATATCCTCTTAACAAGAGCAACATGTGTTTCTTTATGGTCTTCTTGAAATCTAAACACAAGACAAATTGCATGCATGATATCTAGTCTAGTAGTAGTTAAATACAATAGTCCTCCAATCATAGATTTGTACTCACTTTGATCAGCCTTATATGAATCGACATCTTTGCTCAATTTACAACCAATCACCATAGGAGTACATACCGGTTTCAAACTATCCATTCCAAACTTCTTCAACATCTCTTTTAAATATTTTGACTATGAAATAAAAATCCCTTTTTATGTTTGATTAATTTTCAGCCCAAGAAATAAATTCATCTCACCAAACATAGACATATCAAAATATTTTTTGCATTTCTTCAGCAAAAAATTTGCACATTGTTTCATTTCCTTCAAAGATAATATCATCATCATATACTACTATCAAGATCTTGTCATTTTCAATTTTGAAATAAAAATTACTGATGTACCTTTATTGAAGCCTTGTTGAATCAAATATTTGTCTAACCTTGCATACCAAGCTCTAGGAGCTTGCTTTAATCCATATAAATCCTTCTTCAGTCTATAGACCATATCTAATTGATTTGAAAACTGAAATCCTTTCGGTTGTTCCATGTACACTTCTTCTAATTCACCATTCAAAAATGTAGACTTTATATCCATCTAATAAACTTTAAAATCTTTATGTGCAACAAATGCCAAAAAAAAATTGATAGCTTCCATCCTAGCCACTAGAGCAAAAGTTTCTTGAAAATATATACCTTCTACTTGTGAGTATCCCTTACACACAAGTCTCGCTTTATTTCGGACCACTTTTCTATTTTCATTCAACTTGTTTTTGAATACCCATTTTGATCCAATTATGTTTTTATTTGTCGGTCTAGGGACCAATTCCCAGGTTTGATTTCTCAATATGCATATTTTTTTCTTCCATAGCTTTCATCCAATGCTCATCTTTACATGATTCACTTACTATCTTAGGTTCAACTTAAAAAAGTAAACATAAATTTATTTCACCAACAACAACAACTTTGCTTCTTGTCAATACTCCTTTTCTCTTGTCTCCAATGATTTGATATTCTAAATGATTCTTTTGCACATATTTAGGTGTCTTTGGGGACACCACTAGAGCTTCTTCCTCTTAATTCTTCTTTTCTTGTTCTTCCACAACATCTTCAACTTCTATACAATCAAGTTCATCTGATACATATCTATCAACTTCAATTGAATTATTCAATGCTTCATCCACCTTGACATTTGTGCTCTCTAGAATCTTTATTATCCTTTTATTAAAATATATGTAATCTTTACTTCTAGTAGAGTACCCAAGGAATATACCCTCATCACATCTAGCATAAAATTTCCCTAAGTTTTCTTCATCCCTTTTGATATAACAGTTGCTTCCAAATACCTTGAAATACTTGACAATAGGAATTCTTCCACACCATAGCTCATACGAGATCTTAGTATTGTTAGCTTTTGCTTGAACTCAATTAAACACATAAAGAACAATATGAATAGCTTCTCTCCAGTAACCTTTTGGTAGAACAGATTCTGTAATAATTGATCTAACAACTTCTTGAATCGTCCTATTCTTTTTTTAACCAACTCCATTCTCCTGAAGAGTTCTAGGAGTAGACAAATTCCTCTTTATTCCATGAACTTCACAATACATGTTAAAATTTTTGGAGGTGAATTCACCACCTCTATTAGACCTCAAAAATTTTATTCTCAAATTTACTTCATTTTCAACCATAGCCTTAAATGCCTTGAATCTATTTAATGCATAAGATTTCTCTTTGAGAAAAGTAACCATGTATATCTAGAGTAATCATCAATCTGAAGCATAAAATAACTATCACCTTCTAGACTTCTTACTCTTGTAGGACCACAAAGATCTATATGAATCAAGTCCAGTAGTCTGATAGTAGATTGTTCCTTTGAACTAAAGCAGTTTCTAGCTTGGTTTCCAAACTGACAATCCTTATAAATAGCATTAACATGCTTTGTAATCCTCGATAAATCTCTTACATCTTGCACAAAACTGTTCCTTTCTAAGTTTTCAAAATTCATATGACACATCCTCTTATGCCCTAACAAACTATCATTAATCTGAGACAAAATAATGTCCATCAACACCCTTAAGTTGATAAATATTTCCTTTAGACTTCTTTCATATAGTAATCATTGTTCCAGATCATTTCTTGATTTCACATTTCTCATCCACAAATACAAGATTATATCCTTTACTACACATCTATCCAACACTCAAGAGATCATGCATTAAATCCTTAACATAGTAGACATTATTAGTATTATGCTTGCCATCAAAATTAACCAAACATATCCCACAAATCTTAGCACCAATATCATCTCCATACTTAATTAAGCCTCCATCATATTTTTCAAGTTTAAAAAAATTACTCTTATCATTGGTCATGTGATATGAACAACCATTATCAACAACCTAGTAGTTCTTTTCTTGTTTAGCATGAAGAGTAGAAATTACAGCATCTTCAACTTTTTCTAGAGCACTTTCCTTTACCTATCTTTCAGTATTAGTAGAATTAGATTCATCTTTTATAGCCAAGAACAAGTATTCATTGTCATTAAAATCTCCATAGTTAGATTCTTCATCAAAAATATCGGCATCTTCATTCGCATAATATGCTCTCTTAATTTTCTTCCCTTTGTTTTCTTTGCTTAATCTATGTTTATTCTTCTTAGCTCTTTCTGGACATCTCAAAGCATAATGACCTATTCATCCACAACTAAAGAATTTATAGGGTAGCTTACCTTCATACTTACTAGAGCCCTTTTCATCCTTCTTACAAAGTTAGCTTCTACTTCATTGATGTTCTATTCATCTAGATCTTCATCTCTTGTAGCCTTGAAAGTATTTTCTATCTTGGATCCATTTCGCAAGCTAGGCTTTCTCATTTCAAACGATGTTAGAGTACCCAATAACTTATCTTTAGTATAAGTTTTGTAATCTATAAATTCCCCAATAGTAGATACCTTATCACTATATGCATCAGGGAGAGTTCTAATAATCTTCTTTAAAATCTTGGATTCATCCACTATAGCACCAATTCCTCGTATTCCACCTACCAGTTCATCCACTCTCTATACATAGGATTTAATGTTCTCATCTTCATACATATGCAAGATTTTGAATTGTACCTCCAAATTCTGCAACTTTGCTTCTTTGACCTTTTCATCTCCTTCATGAATCAATTTGGAATGTGAAAGATGGTTCTTCATAATGAAATTTTCCTTATTTTTTGCTTCATGCACCTTGATTTCATTAGTTGTACTCAAACCATTAGCACGAGGAGTGTATGTAGTCTTATAAGCTTTCTCAATATCATATCCATGGTATCAAATATCCTTCCATATTTATTTTCTAGAGGGCATAATTTGTCCCATCAGACCTAGGACACTCAATAGTGATCTTGCTCATCATCCTAGATCTTCCTTAAGCGGTTAAGCTCTTCTCCACAGAACCAAGCTCTGATACCAACTATTGAGCAAGACAACTAAGAGGGGGGTGAATGAGCTATAACAATTAAAACTTTCACCATAGATTAGATATATTATTATTCACAAATCCTTTACTCTGGTAATATGATTAAGCATTAAGTGTAAAAATAGAAATTGAAATAAGCAAAAACATACACACAATAACACCAAATTTATGTGGAAAACCCAATAAGGGAAAAACCATAGTGAGGATTAGATCACAATATAGAGAATATCAAAATTCAATACAAAGGCTCACTACCAGAAAATATTACTGCTAAAAAAGGACTCACTGTCTAGTAAGAGTTAATCACTCAAAAGGATCGCTACCATAGAATTACAAAAGAAGATAGAAGAGATTTGTTATAGAGAGAGAAAAATCTCAATGCAATAGAGATTTCCACCACAATTCTCTCACACACTTGCAAACATGCTTAAATGATAGAGTACACCTTTAGCTCACTGCCTTTGGAAACTCATCACTTGAATTTCACACTGATCTGCTCAAACTCACATCACACACACACTATTTCACATGTATCTCACATCTATCTTTTTCTTGCATTCATTCCCACTTTCACGAACATGTCAACTTATATTTATACCATCTTCAACCTTGAAACTTATCCAAGGTCAGCCACATACCATTTATATTTACAAATTCAAATTAGGATAGTGCAAAAACATTCTATGGTGGAATTAGAATGAGGGAAACCAAAAAATATACTTAATGAGGACCTAAATAGGGCCCAACACTCTTCACCATGCTTTATGAATTTCGTAAGTAGTGTTTAACACAAAGTCAACCAAAACCAGTGTAAAACACATAAATCAATTAAGCACACTCAACCTTAACTTGATCCAATCTTTCCAATCAACAAATTTTGCTTGAACACAACCTCATCAACTTATCTTGAGAACCACAAGTTATAAAACCCAACAAGAAAAAATCAAGAGAAACTACATTTCTCCTAGCCTCAGCCAAATACACAAAAAAGCACAATTCACAATTGGTGAACATAACTCACACTACACAATGATCCAGAAACCCAAATTTTGGATATAGTAGCTTCCAACAATCATGAAAAATATCTTAGATCCTCACTAGCATATCAACACATTCCGGAGAAAAACACGAAGCAAACATTGAATACCTGAAACCTCTCTTTATTACAATTTTCTCAATATCCTCAACATATACATTGAATAACCATCATACATGTCATAAATGATAACAACAACTAGTTGACATCAATGACAACACCTTCATACTTGTAATAGATACCATCCTTATTTTTTTTGATGACTTGACCATATTTTTAAAATTCAAGGGTGATCATTTCGATCACCTAGAAAATGTCTTCCAGAGGTGCCCATAGTTCAAGATTTCTCTAAATCCCAAAAAAGCATTTTCAGGGCTCCACAAGGGAAGCTACTCAGCTATATGGTCTTCAGAGAAGGGATAGTTATTAATCCAAAAAGGGTGAGAGCTATAAAAGAATTATCACTGTCGATCAACCAAAAGGGAGTCCAATCTTTCCTAGGAAAGATTAATTTTGGTAGTAGGTTTATTTTAGATTTTGCAAGAATTGCAAGACCTATTATACTAATGTTAAAAAAGGTTCTAGATTTTAAATGGACTTCAGAAGGCATAATGCTTTAAAAAAGATAAAGGAATTTATTTTTGCAACTCTTATGTTAGTGAACCCAAATTTTTCAAAAGATTTTATCTTGTATGTTTATAATGACAAACATAGTATTGTCAATGTACTTGCATAAAAGGATAATAAAGGAAGTGGAGAACACCCCCATTTCCTTCTATTCAAGGAATCTAAAGGGATATGGGACCAAATACAATTTTGTGGAGAAACAAGCATTCACTATTGTGAAGAGTTTGAAAAAATTCAGACACTTGGTTTCAACAAGCAAGATTATAGTCCTTGCTCACCCTACCATGAGAGAATACATCATGGAAAGGGTAATCACTGAAAAAAGAGCCAATTGGATCACCAAGATCCTGGAATATGACATTGAGGCTTGACCAAAGCTAGTTAGGGGAAGAGGCCTACATAAATATATCTCCAAAGAGCATAGTTCCCAGACAAAAACAAAAGAAACGGATTAGGTTTTCATAAAATGGTTTGAGTCAGATGAGGCTTGGGTGACTAATAAAATAAGGTTTTGTAATGATGGAAAAAGGTCCCCCCTAACTTGGCCTTGATTTAGTGTTGTATGTCTAATATATTCACATTAGGTTTTGGGCCCTTGTGAACAAAATGAGCTTATTGATGCCTTATTTAGAGTGTTGTAAAGTGTTGTAACACACTTTCACTCTTTTCTAGGGTTTCCATTCATAGTAGGGATTTATTATGCTTTAATTTTTCTTATTTTACTTTAACACGTGTCATTCAATGCATCTTTTCAAGGATGATCTCATTACAAATCAAAATTGAATCACAATTTAGGTGTTTTCAAGTCGAATGGCCAATATTTAGTGATTTGGGACTCATTTTCCATCTTGGACGAATGAGTCCCACCTAGATTTTTGGGTCCTGAACCTAGTTTCAAACCTTTCTAGGCATTTTTGAAAATGGTCCCATAAATTATACCTAATGGGATTCATTTTTCATGGAGGAATGAGTCCCGTGTGGCCCAAAATCAAAATTAATTCAAAATTTTGGCAAGATTTTATCCTCCTAGATCTGATGTCAGCTTGTAGTGTTGTAATTTTGGTAATTCTTCCATAATTAATTATAAATACAAGTTTATTTCACTCATTTTACACCTGGCAAGTTGAATGAGCATCCTTCTAGCAAAGTTGAGTTCACAAGAGCATTCAAGCATTCATAAGAGCATTCAAGAGTCTTTAAGAGCAGATTATCAAGAATTTTAGAGAAACATTCAAGCATCAATCATCATGTCAAATATTTCATGCATCATGTTTGTTTTTGAGCTAACAATTGTGATGTAGGGTTTTATGATTCAAACTAGCACTTCATTCAAGATCTGTCACATTCAAGAAACATTCAAGATCTATATCCATTGGAGCCACTTCATACATGCTTGCAACATTTTATTGCTAGGGTTTGGTGAGTTGCAACATCATATTTTTTTCATTCATCATTCTCCATTCCTATATCATTTCATTTCAAGGTTTGATTACCAAAATGGGGTTTGACCAAGGAAAACCCCTATCCACTAACAATTTTTTTTTTCCACTCTTTAGTGTGTTATTCGCAGATTTAGATTGAAGATACATTGAGGAGAAATATTGGAGGAAGTTGTCAAAGTGCCTAAAATTCATCAAAGTTGTCATTAAGCTTTGGAGAACATTGGAGAACACCTAAAGGTTGATTTACAGATATTTAAATCTAGGAACCTAAAGAAGCAGATTGAGTAGATTGAGAAGGGAAACTTCAGACTTTAAAGTTCTAGAAAACCCTAACTGGACTGACTCACCACTTTTGGTGAATGAGTCCTAGTTTTGGTCAAAATTTAGATTTTTGTAGATTCAGATACCCATTTGTCAGATTCTTGTTCCTGCACAAAAACCCAGATCTTGGACTGATTCACCCAACTTGGTGAATGAGTCCAAGTCATCATTAAATTCAAAATTTCCAAAATTTCAGACCTCCTTCGAATAATCTTCAAATTCCTAGGTGCACACCATTCATCCTATAGTTTGTTATTCTATTTTATTTGCATTTCTAGATCATTCAATTAATTTTGCATTGAATTAGGGTTAAGCATTGTGAGTTACATTTCATTTATGTTTCCAAGTTCTTACTTGGTGGTGAACCCATCATTAGTTTGCATTCAACCCCTAGGAAAACCCTATTGCATGATCTCTTTCTCCTTTGCATTGAGATATCTAGGGTTATCCTTGAATGAAATTGGAAAGTGGGTGTGCTCTATGTCCTAAACCATATGATAGAACTCTCCCCCATTTTCTTTCATTTCATTTTGGTGAACCTGCATTTAGAAAATTATATTTCTTATTTGGAGTGCATCATCATCCTAGATCTTGCTTGCAATAATATTTCTTTAGGGTTTCGATTAGTTAATTGACATGCTAGGGTTTTTTAATTTTACATTAGTGAAAGTTCATATAGCTTGCATTTTGCATCTCATTTCACTAAAAATTAAAAAAATCTACATTTGTACATAGGTTACAGAACATACAACATAAAAAGCATAAAAATCAATTGAAAATTTCTGAAAATTTTGAAAAAAATTCTCATTGGGACTCATTTTCCACCTTGGAAAAATCAATCCCAATGTAGATTCTACACTACATTGTTTTGGCATTTAAAGCACTATTTTTGAGCTCCTATTTCCTGTTGTTATCTTTCTATTCTAGTTTACATACTTTTTGTTTCATTCAATCCATTGCATCTAGTTTAATTAATTCATCTTGTGCATTGCTTAAAATTCAAAATTGCATCTACAACATTTCATTTCACATTTTTGTATAGTTTAGAATCTGAAATTTGCATCATGGATATGTGCTTTGGTAAGCTTTGGGTGTCCTTGAATTCCTTAGTGGATGTATCAAGTTGTGCTTTTGGAAATTACCCTAACAAAATTGAAATTACTCATTCTCACTCAATTCCTAATGCATGTGCTCCTCATGATGTTGACATCATTGGAGAAGATGATGACAACATGAATAAGTTCCTAAATGATTGCCTTAACAACCTTGAAGCTAATGAATCCTTTTATCCATCAATGGAACAACCAACAACCCCTATAATACTACCACATGATATGTTTGGGTACTTACATCCTAAAACTGAGACAATAATTTAACCTAAGTTCCCTACAATAGGTGAACCAAGTTCCTCCAAGTAAGCAAATACTCAACTATTTTATGTTAATAAAGTGACATACACTCCCATCAACCTAGAAGAGACACATGGAAAAGGATTCACAATCTTGAGCAAACAAGGATGTGATACAAGTGAACATGAAATTCACCAATTCTTAGAACAAATTCCAATGGAAAATACAAAAGAGTTAGGATAGCAAGATCCTCCTCTTGATATGAATGTCCTCCTTCCTAAAGAACAAACAATGATTCGTAATGATGATAAGGATGAAAGGATGGTCTTAGGTTCTCCTCCTCAACATTCAACTTGAGAAATTGGTGAATCTAGCGAGTGCAAAAAACCTCACAAGCTAAAGAAACATCAATTCCCTTATCCACCAACTAAAATTGAAAGAAATTTGCAAATACTTCTACATAGAGGATTGATCAAATTACCTCCCATAAGAGAAGACTGAAAACCAAATCCTAAGAACACAAACACATAAGAAATTTTTAAATACTTGTACATAGAGGATTGATTAAGTTACCTACCATAAGAGAAGACCGAAAAACAAATCCTAAGAACACGAACACATCACACTGTCAATACCATCGAATGCTTGGAAATAGTACCAATGAGTGCCATGATTTGCAACAAATATTCAAAAGGCTTGATATTATAGACATAGTCCCTTAAAGTGGGTCCCCTTAGCCTCTTATCATGTAATAGTTGTAGAGTCTTCTATTCTCACTATTACATGATCTCTCCCATCACCTACCTCGGCTTATTCTTGTCTTGCACTAAGTGGGGACAAGAATTAGATAGCCTTGTCCTAGTAATGTATTTTCCGTTGTCCCATTGGCTAGTTTTCTTCCTTCAGTATACAAGGAACATGATTGGGATGCAGATGACCTACTTTAGGTTGACTAGTGTGTTCCTCACTATTCCTTTGCATTATCTCTTTTTCTTTTGAGTGATTGCATGTGCATATTGTGATCCCTCGTGATTTTTTTTTCAATGTATCTCTCTCTCTCTCTCTCTTTGTGACATTCCTCTATTTGTACCTTAATTCTTCTCTATGTCATACATCTTTTTGCTTTTCCTTTATTTTCTTTATATTTATTTCTTTGTCTTGTGTTTTCATTTTTGGGATGACACAAGGTGTCGACGCATTCATGTCTCTTCCATGTTGACCCAAATTTTTTTCCTTTACCTTTCTTTATCTATTTTCTTTTTCTTGTGTTTTCCTTTTGGGGATGACACAAGGCATTGAGAAACTCATGTCTCTTCCATGTTGACCCGAAAGGTTGTTCTTTGTTTTGGCTCTCTTTGTGTCATTCTTCTAGTTCTATGTGTATTTGGGGAATGATGACAGTTCTGATCACATTGTAGCAAGAACATACTAACCCCAAATCCATAGATCACTTATGTGTTTGGATTTTCATTTTTGGGGGAACCCCTCTTTCCCTCTTTCATGACGTAGCTTTATTTGGAAACATATGACTTGGTATATGGATTTCCAAATAAGCTCTCATGTATTCTTTATTAGCATTTATCATTTTCTACTTTAAAGTAATTGCTCATAGTATGGTGTTTAGCAATTTCTTTTGAAGTGGGGCCATCCATTGGCATGATTCTTTTGCATTTTTCTTCTTTCATGGTGTAGTCTTTTACTTTATACGATGAATTTTTTTCTTTGTGGATGACATTGGTTGTGATTTCATTCAAGAGCATGATCTATCTTAACAAATTACATTCCTCTTAGTGGCTTGATGCAACGCATTGCATCCCATAAGTTTTGAATCTTCTATTCTTTGATTGGTCCTCTCTTGGAGACATTAATTAGGCACAATGTTCCCTAAGTTAAAGACCTCACATGAACTAAGAAAGACTCCTTTGAACATTCTTTACATTTTGGCATTTGGCATTTTTAGTTAAATGGCCACCTTACATAACACAACTTACATGCCTGTGGAGTCATCTTGTTTAATCATGAGATCTAAGCATACAAAGTTTTGATTGTCTCATGAAGATCGAAAACCATTTTTTCTGTGGAACCTTATTAAAGTTATCAGGAGGTATAACTTTGGTATGGTTTTTATGGGAAGTCAAATGAGGGCATAACTTTCCCTTAGCCACTCGTTTGTGTGTGTGAGCTCATATCGGCTATGTGTGTATGTGTCTCACCTTCTTGGACTTCTCACCTAGAAAACAACCTAGAGTTTTGTTTCCTCAAAGTGAGTGTGTATTTTTCTTTTGGAAAAATAGCCTAGATCTGATCCACATCATGATGGAAAAATGGTCGAAGCTTGATCCACCCCCTTCCTTGAATTTTTTTCCCCTCTACATGTCTTTGGTAGTGTATGCTTGTGTTTTGTTGTTTCTCTTTATACCATTTTTATGTGTGTTCTTTTGTGCCCATGTTGATTTTCCATAGGACCTTGGTCCTGGGAGATTGCACAACCCTATTGATCATAGTCATCT
Source organism: Sequoia sempervirens (assembly GCA_007258455.2). Classification (NCBI taxonomy): domain Eukaryota; kingdom Viridiplantae; phylum Streptophyta; class Pinopsida; order Cupressales; family Cupressaceae; genus Sequoia; species Sequoia sempervirens. Next base: position 82,625 of record VDFB02269629.1, on the reverse strand, counting down.
TGTATTACCAACATTGGTGCATTTGAACCCTCTTGATCATGGCCATCCTATCTTAAGTTGGAGATGGTACATTTGGTCTACTTTAGTGTGAGTTGAAATCAAGTTCCTCCTCTCACTAAAGTGTGGGCTAGATGTAATGATAGAAAAAGGTCCCCCCTAACTTGGACTTGATTTAGTGTTGTAATTGTTGTCAAACAGATTACACCTGAATGCTTGAATGACTAAATTTAGCAATCTGTTGAACATGAGAACTATCTTCAAGCTGTGGGTATTCCTATGGTGAAGATAGAACTCCAGATTCTAGGCTGGTTCTTATATGATTCTCAAATTGATAACTGGGTAACTTGTGCTAGAAAAGGGATAGAAGGATTGTAATAAATGCATGTAAAACTGTAAATTGACGATGATACACCTAATTGATAAAGACTTGCAACTATGATTCACAATGAACTTCAGAAAAACTATCCACACAAGTCAATTCAATAGTTTGACCATAAAAATGATTCTAAGGAAGGCTTGAATAAACCACCTTTGAAGAAAAACAGAGTTTTCTCATCAAAGAAGAATAAATTATTCTGTTACACAACCCTAGACCTATGATTTTCACTATTTTGAATGCATGCAAATATAAATGAGAATAATTTTAAAGTTTTTGATATTAAACATAGTAAAACGTCATCAAATCATTCATAAAAACATCATAATGAAAAGGAAAACTTTTTATTTCACCAAAATTGAAGGAATCTTTGAAAAATGATACAAAATGAACCTATAAACCTGGTGTTGTATTAATCTGAAAACTGAAAACTGAGTTACATGATATTTCTCTTTGTAGAATGCAAAGGCTAAAAAATAAGAACTCAGTTTTCAATTTTCAAATTAATACAACAATAGGTTTATAGGTTCATTTTGTCCCAAACAGCCATGCAAAAAACAACATATCAGTATGCTCAACATGCTTACCTCCCACCCACCCCTACTCAACCTTTAGATCAACATTCATATGTCCAAAATCGGCTCCAAGAGGTTGATGATATGAAGAATAAAATAAATGACATGAAGGACATATTGTTAGAATTCACAAAGTAGATAGAAGAGATCAGGAGGCAACAAGAGTATGATCAACAACGAGTAGAGATGGCCTATCAGGCCTATCTCTATGAGCAAGAATTACTTACGCAAAGGAGACAGTTTGAAGAAAAGCTCAGAAGGAAGTTAGTTGTACAGGAAGAGAAGATCAAGTCTTTGCTTGCTCAAAAGCATGATATCCAAAAAAATTCTTGCATTTCATATCAGTATCAAAAGGAAGAATTTCCAAGGTATGAAATCCCAAATTTTACAACCATTCATCCTTTGCAAGTAGAGGAAATTAATCTAGTACAACCTAGTGTAGTTACATGGAAGCCCATTAATAAGGACACTTTAAACTCCTCATGGAGAAGGTCAGAAACGTAAACCCATTGTGTTTAGCTTTGGAAGTTTACCGATTAGAGCAGAAAAATAATGAACAGAAGGATCTGGAGGTTGTTGTTGCTTGTACTATGTCCCCAACTCAAAATTACCATATTACATGCGAAGAGGATATTGGTTCAAACTTACTGCTGAACCGCTTGGATTTTGACTCATTTGAAATTTTTTCTAATGCAGTTTATAACATGGATGAAAACAGAGTACAAGAATCACTAGTCAAAAATCTTCACTTACAGGATGCCCAAGCTTCATTTGAGAAGGCATCATATGAGGAAGAACAATTAGTTTATTTGTTTGATCAATTACTTGGTTTTATTGAGCAAGTTGAAAAGAGCACACAGGAGCCTGACTTACCAGTTAATTTGAAACACTCAGAAGTTATTGCAGAGCATGATGTACTACTCATTTCAGATGAGATTGAAATATCAATCCATTTGAGACAACAAGAGGACATTTCTGTTTTGGAGGTTAACGAAAATAATCTGCATGAAGTTTCCAAAATTGAACAAACAAGCAGATCAAAACTTGTGTTTCAAAAGGATGATCTTGAACCTAAGGTAAGCCATCTCATGCCACAAAGTAGTGAAGATTATGAAGAAGCCCTATTTTGGAATGACCTCGAATCTTTTGTTTCAAGCTTAGATGGAAAACAAGAGAAAATTGAACATGTTTATGTAGAGAAAATTGAAAGTGAGTCTCATAATTTTTCTATTTTATTTGATGAACTTCCTCAATTTGTTGATGAAAATGAGGATATCACATGCATGATAGAATCTATGCCTGGTATGGAACAACTAAATGATAAAACCCATCTGGATTCAATGCACAGTTATGAGTTAGATGAGAATATGTTTTCAGGCATCATAGAGACTTTTTGCTCTAACATAGATAATAAGCTAGTACTATATGAGCCAACAACATGTGAACCAACTCTTTTAGATCAAACTGAAATTGAGACAACAAGAAAGAAGGAAGAAAATATTACACTGCAAATGGAGCAGTCTAATCAACAAGATAAAGAGACAACGATGTATAAACATGAAGACAACAGAAAGAGGCCAAGCTTTATCCTTTCAAAGGGGTGTCCAATCAGGTATTTATCAAAAGAGGAGTCTATAGAATTGTAACAAGTCATGATTTTGCTAAAGCATGCAATTGCAACTATGGAGCAGCAGGTTAATCTTAGCTATATGCCTCAAAATAACATCTTTGGTGGTCAATCAAATGAGGAAGGTGTGCCTTTTGAGATGTTTCATACTTTTCTGCAATAGTTAATCAAACGTTTGTCATTTCCATACCTATTTTGGATTGATCTTAAGGATTTGAAGCATCCTCTATTTTTAAGGAAGGGAAACTATTTCTCACAACCAATAAATGGTCACGTCTGAGCACTAACACTGTTGGTTAGTGTAGGGTAGAGTAGTTATGATTTTAATAAGTGCCCCATGGCACATTTCATTTCAGTATTGTTTTGCTTTCAATAAAGTGCAGTTATTACACATGGTTTTCAAACTCTGTCTTAAACAGAGTTTCAGTAGTTTCCTTCAGTTTGGGTTGGTTTACAACTGAGTTACAATTTTTCTGAGTCAAAGTAGAGCAAGAATGGACTCCATTCCCAATGGATAAGCTATATACTAGTCTATGGTGTTTATCAGGCAAACACTCCATAGAGGTTGCCAATTTGTTACCTTTTTTCTCACTACAAGCTCAAATAGGTAGAGCTGAATTGAATTCATCATTGAGAGGTACATAGAATTTCAAATTTTGCTGCTAAAGTATTCATTATCATGAAAAATTTGATTACATTTGGTTTTCAGATTTTATTATGCAAGTACTCATAACAAAAATTTAGACATTTGCATAACAAATGCTTTTTTATTCATATTGTAAAAATGAAGATCCCACACATGTCATGGGAGTAGCTTAATTTGATTTACACAATCAAATGATAGGTACAAAATCAATTTGTACACTATACAACTATTGAAAATGTAAACATAGAAAGGAGGATGGTTCATCATTGCCTGTAATGATGAAGCCATTGATACTTGATATCTTTGAGTAGTATTGTCGAAGCTCTTCAGTCTCCTTCGACTCTAGTCTCCTTGAGTTTTATGTAGAATAAATGAAAATGATGTTAGAGATTTACTCTAATCAATGATGAATCAAGAGCAATCCTATGCCTACATTACCAACAAAAATATAACACACATTTGATCAGGCATCCATCAGATGATTTCACTGTTCAAAAAGGCATGAAATTCAATAGAAGCTTTTAGCTTCAATTATTTTGCTAACATGTTTTTTTAAGTGTGTAGGAATAGGTTCATTATGTTCATTGGATATGTGGGGAAAAATGGGCTCCTACAAGGGTTGATCCTGACATATAAGGAGGAACAGTACCATCAAGCAACAATCTCAATATACAAGAAAGGGATGGAGCATTGCCATAATATCCCTGATAGCATGCACAATCAATACACTATGTTTAAGTAGGACAAATACTGACTATACTCTTAGCAAAGGGATAATATATTTGAAACAAGTTTTGTGCTTCAAAACTTTTATTTAAAGAAAGACACCATCAGGTGTAGGTTTTGCATCAACCTAATAAGCCTGTGGAGAAAGTAATCAAGTGAAAAATAATACTCAAGTATGACAATAATCTTAGAAAAAGAGTGCCATATTCTTTTCATTATGCAAGGTACAAGCCAATCATAGAGTAGTGATAAGGTGAAGCCACAATGTATGGGGAAGTATGAAAAGAAAAATTAGAGTCACAATACCATTAAAAGCCACAACAGTGAAATGTGCACAATTTATTTTAAAAAAAGACACATTATGTTAGAAGTTTACTACTTTTCTTCCAAAGGTATCCTCAATTCAAATCTAATAAAATAGCATAATGATAGACAATAGAATGTCAATATGACTTTCAAGCGAGGGCCTGCTTTAGGATCCAGGACAACAGAGTTAAGAATGAATTAACAATTTCAAATGAAGGACAATCTCCATGACTGTAATAAGATTAATATTACATAAAGACATCAAGACATCAACAAACAATCACATGTTCAAGGAAGCCATGTCTACATGCATGAATCATTGTTTAAGATCATTTAGAACAAAGCAAAAGAGAAGCATTTATTCCATGTAATTTGTATTGCTACAGAAAATAGGTCTGCATATGGAAGATGGTGACCATCCATAACAATTGTAGTGGTAAAGAGTGCACTCATGCTAAGAAAAGACCAAATAATGAATGCAATACAAAGAGTGCCCAGTTGTGCTTTTGGAACAACATTGAATTTCTGAAGGAGAAAATAAATGGGAAGTAAACTCAAACTTCTTACAAATTAAATGTTTTATTTTTGTGTCAGGAAGCTTCAAACTAAGAATGGGTCAAAATGAACATAATAAAATGAGTTTTTAAAACCCTAGAAATGGAGATATAGCCATGGTGACCTGCATAAAAAAAATGGAGAAAATGGCCTAGGAAAATCAAAATGGAGAATGAATTAAAGTCTCTCATGGAGGAGAATTCAAAATAGCTTGGGTATTGGCCACACCACAGATGAGAAATATCTTACAAAACAAGAAGGAACAATCATATTTTTATCCAAAAAAACTCGAGCCCAATACTCATCATGGTGGCCATGAATTTACGAGGAAAATGAACAAATACAATAAAATCAAAGGAAAAAACCAATAACTAGATGGAGGATGGTAAGGGTGCAACTTGGGAGTTTGTTAATTTGTTTTCTTTTGAAACTCAGTAAACCAAAGTTTTTGAGAAACACACGGCAGACAGAGTGAGGTCGTGGCTGAGGAACAAAGAGGCATGTATAACAAATGTTTTACTCATTCACCAAATCTTGTGGGCTCAAATCATGCTGCTTTCACAACACAAAACAATAGGAGGAGAGATGAGATTCATATACTCACCAAGGTTGTTGATGAAATTCCCTCAAAATCCAATTGATTCTTACAAAAAAATGATTCCAAAAGCTCAAACCAGGCTCAATAATGGTGGCCCCAAGTGAAAAGACAACAACAAATTTAAAATACATTAGGAAATAATCATAGTCGTAGCTCCAAAATCTTTAAAATTACTTCAAAAATGGAGGACTATCCTTAGGAAGAACTTACCATACAGTTTTCTTGTTTAAAATCTTCGAAGAATCAACAAAAATAGCATGAAATCAATGCCTACCTCCTTTTTATGATTCCATACTGTGAAAATCGACAAAAACCAGTGAAGAAATTACAAGTCAAACTCTAGACTTGTTCTCCATGGTGGCACAACAAGTTCTCCCCATAGAAATGCAAAAATGGATGAGCATAATGATTAGGGTTTCTTTTCTCTTAGTATTTTTACCATGCTCAAATCGAATGATAGGCATTTTTGACCTTTCTTTTAAGAAAAATCATTTCATTGTATTATCACCATGGTATTGACTTCAAAGTCAATGAAACCTAATGATTTAAGGAGGGCCATGAGATAACCAAAGCCGTGAAATCACTAAGGCCAAAATAACATTTGGAGAAAAAAAAATATATATTTCATCATATATTACATGATATGCATATATTGCATGAGGAGGCCGATAGCATGTGAGAAGACTTTGAGTCTTCTTGACTTATGATTAGCAAAGTGAGAGCTTGGAGTGCTATTATAGGGAGTCATAAGGGGAAATTTATTTTTTGCAAAACATTTATTTTATTATTTTTCCCCTTATTCTATATTGTAAAGCTGTATTTAAAGGTTATTAAGTGCAATTTTATTAATTGCTTTTCAATAAGTTTTCAAATCAACTATTGTAAAAAGGGTAAGATATATAATTTTTTTTCACTCACGTGCATGTGGAGTTGAGGATTTTGCATGCCTTTTAGAGTTCAGTTCTCATGGGTGGATTGACATAAACAAGGTGGCTTTTGCATGCTTATCCCCACTTTTTGAGGGATTTTCAGTTCAGTTTGAGTGCTCCATGGATCAGTTATGAGTTGACGGCTAGTTTGAGCCTGAGTTCACTCATTTTTGCATGAGTTTGAGCTATTTTTATTAGGGTTTTCTCTTCTACTCGGATTTCACATTGGAGATGTTGTTTTCACTTCAGTACTCATTCAGTTCTATTATTGGCTACTTTTTGCATGCCTTTTGTATATATTGGAAAAAGTTAGTCTTTTTCATCTAGTTCTTGTTTTTCTGCCTTTGTGTTTTGCAAAGAGGACTATCTTGTAACTCAACATTTTAGATTTAATATAGTTTTACAGCTTTACAGGTTACATAAGTTAACATTTCTATAGAGGTTTTCCTTCATGATATTAATTGAAATAGAGTTCACCTTTCCAATGTTAGGTGTTTTGTATGGTTAAAATAATTTGCTGCAATTTTGATGAGTTTCATTTTCGAAACCTTCAAATTTTTGTCTTGTTTATGCATGCATGTATACAATTGCAATTCATCATAGGTCGTTAATTGTGCTCAATTTTTTTTCTTTTTCCTTTAATTTGTGAAAACTTAGTTTTCCTTAATAGGGAGAGAATACATACAGCCTTTTAATGAATTATTAATGTGTTCAATGTGCTCATATTGGACTATGTTAACAAATTTTCCTGAGGGTATAAGTTGTGAATCATTCTGCAAGTTTACCATCATTTGGGTGCATCACCGAAGTTTTAATTTTAGTTCATGCATTCAGTTCAATCCTTCTTACCCTTTTCTCAGAACAAATCATTCAAGTACCTAATTGATCATCATATAGGAACCTGCCTAGAATCTGGAGGTCTATCTTCACCATAGGAATACCCACAACCTGAAGATAGTTCCCATGTTTCAACAGATTGCTGAATTTAGCCATTCAAGCATTCGGGTGCAATCTGTTTGACAACAGTAATATGTCTAACATATTCACATTAGGTCTTCGACCCTTGTGAACTAAATGAGCTTATTGATACCTTATTTGGAGTGTTGTAAAGTGTTGTAACACACTTTCACAATTTTCTAGGGTTTCCATTAATAGTTGGGCTTTCTTATGCTTTAATTGGTCTTATTTTACATCTACAAGCCTCATTTAATGCATCTTTTCAAGGATGCTCTTGACACAAATCAACATCCAATCATAATTCAAGTGTTCTCAAGTTCAATGGTTCAGATTCAGTGATCTAGGACTCATTCACCACCTTGGGCAAATGATTCCAACCTAGGTTTTTAGGTCCTGAACCCGGTTTCACATCTTTCTAAGAATTTTTGAAAATGGTCCCTATTGTAAATCAGATTGCACCCAAATGCTTGAATGACTAAATTAAGCAATCTGTTGAAACATGGAAACTATCTTCAGGCTGTGGGTATTCCTATGGCAAAGATAGACCTCCAAATTCTAGGTTGGTTCCTATATGATGATCAATTTAATACTTGAATGATTTTTTCTAAGAAAAGGATAAAAAGGATTAAACCGAATGCATGAACTAAAATTAAAACTTTGGTGATGCACCTAATTGGAAATCTAAACTGCAAATTGACTCACAAAATGATTACTCAATACTTTAATCTGCACAACCTAATTTGATAGTCTAATCACCTGAATGTTTTAAACAAAGGCTTTGATTCAATATGATTTTGAGGGAAAACATGGTTTTCATGACTAAACTGCTTAATCAATTACATGCACGGTGTATAACCAACAGATTTAAACTAAATTGCATACAAATATTTATGGAGACAAAAAAAATAAAGGTTTCAAAACTGAAAAGACAATAATCCTTCTATCAAATCCTACACAATAATAATGCCTGAAATCTTGAAGGCAAAACTTGAAAATGCTGGAAATTGAAGGAATCTTCTGCTAAATAACACAATTTGAACCTGTAAACCTGTTGTTGTATTAATTTGAAAATGAAAGCTGAGTTACATGATATTTCTCTTTATAGAATGCAAACGCTAAAAAACAAGAACTAGCGGAAAGAAACTAATTTCTTCCAATATATACAAAAGGCATGCACAAAGCAGCCAATAATAGAACTAAATGAGAATTGAAGTGAAAACAACATCTCCAATGTGAAATCTGAGCAAAAGAGAAAACCCTGATAAAAAATAGTCCAAACTCATGCAAAAATGAGTGAACTCGGTCTCACACTAGCCGTCAACTCATAACTGACCCATGGAGTACCCAAACTGATTTGAAAATACCACAAAAAGTGGGCGCAAGCATGCGAAAAACCACCTCATTTCTGTCAATCTTCCCATGAGAACTGGAACCCCATCCTTGATTGTGCATGATTAATCTTCTGTCGATGATCTTTATTTCTTCAGTTACATCCTCATCATTTGCATGATTTTACTCAAGGAGGACAAATAATTAAATATTAAAAAAAATAAAATCGAATATATGATTATTTTAATATTTAATGTGGAAATGGTCTCCTTATTTTCATTTTAAATATAAATGTAATAATAAATTAATATTTAATAACATATAGCTCCAAGTAAAAATCATGCCAAAATGCATGAGACAAAGTGACTCACTATTTTTTAAGAATTATGACTTGGTTTTTACTAATCAAAACTTCAACAAATTGAAGTTTGATCATGCATCTCACAACTCTCAATAATAATAGGTCTTTTGACTTTGGAAGTCATAGACCACGGGGAATGAATAAAAATAATGATTTATTTTAAATCATTGAGAAAAATCACCTCTATCGAATTAGGGCAGACAAAAGTAGTTGAACCCTAATCATTTGCCATTTGCATTCTAATTTGTCTCTAGAGCTCGCACCGCCATGAAGGTTTGGTGCTGGAACTTGACATTTCCTCTGTATTTCTTGTAGATTTTCTGAAGATTTCTATGGAAAATGCAAGGTAAGTGCTTCCTCTTGTCATGAATTTGGCATTTCTTCTATTTTTTAAGCCATTTACAGGCTTTATAGTTGCGGCTGTATGCATAATATTCTGATATAATTCATCCATTTGCTCCTATGTTCTTGGGAAGCCATGGATTCTTTGTGTTTTTGGAATTTGAATTTGAGAACTACTACACTGCCATGGATTTGTGAGTTTGAAGTTTTTGGAGCCTTCCAGCCGATATACTGTTGTTTCCTTTGTGATTTTCATGGCACTGCAACAAGGGAAGTTTGGCTCCTCTTCTCATGCTCTTCATGCTTTTATACTCAGGTAAGCTTTTGAAATATTTTGAATGGATTTTCTTGTGACTGAAAGTTAAATTCCTCTACTATGAGGTTCAAAACTCATGACTTTTATGTGGGTTTCTTAAAGCATTTTCCTGTGAGTACTTTACATTATACAAGCCTCTCTCTGTGAGATTCCTTTATGCTCATATGGAACTCTGTGTTATGGGCCACAACTTCATTTCGAGGGTTTCACCTTTCCCTTTGCAGATCACGAGTTTTGACCCATATAGGCATCCTCTCTTGTTGTATGAGCTTGAATAGAGCTTCCTTCTTGGCACGACATGACTTCCATGGCTTTTATTATCTAGTACAGAAACAATGAAGTTTTTTATATTAAAATTACCCAGCTTTGCATGGCTCTTTTGTACAAAATTTGTGGATTCCATATTTTCTTTACTTTGTTAACCAAACAAAACTGCATAAACTCCAATGGTTTTAAATCTATTATTTGGAGCTTTTCTGAAACTCACAGTCTTCATTCTCTTTCTGGGTTGTCTTCATTTTGTGCAAGATAATAGTATGCATGAGATCTCATGAGAGGATAGCAATCTAAAACAAGGTTTTTTCATTTTCCTTTCAATGCTTTAGAGTATTATGCAATAGAAAAAATGACTTTTACATGAATGATTTATTGTTGTACTTCATTCTTTTATGATTGAATCTGCCCTGGTGTATAATTGTGTCCACTGCATATTTGAGAACTATATGACTGTGATCTTGTTTTGTCACCGTCTCCTCTTTGTATGGCCTTGGTTGTCCATTGAATATTGTCCACTTTACTTGTTCTCAGAGGTTTGCATTCTAAACATTGCTTTGAATATGAATCTCAACCACACTGTCATCTTTGTCCTTCTATTGAATAGATTTTCCTTTTTAGAAATCCACCATTTGTATGTTTCCCCACCTCCTTTCAAAAGGGCCTTCATTATTTGTATAAGACCATTCAATCCTGCATTGTACCTTCAATATCTAGTGTCTACACTTTGATATGCACGATCAAAAGTAATTAGATGACAGTAATCTTCATGTTGTTTGTTCACCTGGCCCTTAACCAATGATAGGATATACTTGTATTCGAATCTGTTGCCTCTCATAGCAGTTGATGAATGAATTGTAGCTTGATCATTGTATTCATGTTACTACTACATTACATGCCTCTCATTTTATAGAAGCATATCTGAAAATCTCCTTGGTATGGAAAGCCAATGCAAACATAAGATAATGGATGGATAATTAAAATTTCCTTTCAAATTGTTAGGACTACCAACACTATTATTAATATGCCATGCACTTGTTTTCCTTGTAATTCCATTAACTCTTGCAAAATACACATTTCGTTTGCACATGTAACTGTTTCTTATGATGATGATGCTTCATTTCGGTCTTCAGTGGACTGTGTATGGTTGTACAATTCTATGATTGCTTTCCTTGATTATGAGTTTTGATGATCAAAATATCATGCATTCATTAACTGCTATGATTTAAGAGAATATCGTAATGCTTCCATCACTCTATTTTTAGCTGCTTGATCAATTATTTATGAGCTGGGCTTAACCCTTGTGGGAGCCACATTTCACACCACTCATAAGCATATATGTTAATTCGAATGATGATTATACCTATACCTACACACTTAAACAAACATGGTAGCAAAATAAATGAAGCTTCCATTGAATTATGTTTTCTTTGGTGATATCAATTTGATTACTTAATCATCTGATATATACTTGAAAGGATGTAGATTATATTCCTGTTGGCAATGTAGGCATAGGATAGGATAGGATTTTTCATTGCTTAGAGACCATATCTAATACCACTTTTGATTATACTTGCAAATGATTTTGGAGCCTGGAGCTAGATCAATTCAAAAGCACAACACAACAACTGAAGACTTTAACGTGAAGATGATTCATCATTCCAAGAAATGATGAATCACCTTCTATCTTATGCTTATGTTATTTTCAATTGTATAGTTTACATTCTTTTTTTGTATCCATCATTTGATTATGAAAATAAAATTAGTTACTCCCACGGCTTGTGCGTGACTTCAGCCTTTCCAATATGAATAAAAACAACATTCTTTTATGCAAATTTATGAGTTCTTCTGCTATAAAAATTTGCATAATCAAAATTTGAAATTCAATGAATACTTTTAACATAAATTTTGCACCTTTCTGTGATGAATGCAATTCAACTCCACCTATTTTGATTTGTAGCAAAAAATAGGAACAATTTAGCGACCTTTGCGGAGTGTTTTCCTGCTAAAAATTATAGACCAATATATGGCTTATCCATTGGGCATGGAGTCCAATTTTTTGCTCTACCCTGACTTGGAAAAAATTGAAACTCAGCTGAAACCACACAAACTGAAAGAAACTACTGCAACTCTGTTGAAGACAGAGTTTGAAAACCACGTGCAACAACTGCACTTTATTGAAAGCATAACAAAACCGAAAAGAAATGTGCCATGGGGCACTTATTGAAAGCATAAACTCTACACTACCCTACACTAACCAACATTGTTAGTGCTCAAACATGACCATTTACTGGTTGTGAGAAAAAAACTACCCTTTCTCACCAATTTAGGATGTGCTTCTTGCTTGCAAATTTTTCAATAAGGATGAAGGAAAAGTAAATGCCGAGTGCACAAATGAGAAACTTCTCCAATCATGAAAACCACCTCATTTTCTATGTTAGACAAGAGGTGCACACAAGTGTTTTGAATATGGTAAGCAACCTGCATTGATGAATTTTGATGCTCAATTTCATGCTCCCAAGTAGGTAATTCAAATGGTAACTCCTCTTGATTTCCCACCAAGTGTGTCAAGTGTCTGATAGGACCTCCCCTTGTCAGGACATTCAACTTGTAACTTTCAGCCCCTTGTTTATGCTCTATTTTCTTAGCGCATTGTTCATGATTTTCAAAAACATTAAATGAAGTTAAGTTGTCCTTTTGTTGATCTCTGAAGACTTCATATTTTCCCTGAAAAGATGTTGATTGGAGGTAATATGCAAGTTGTTCATTGGCTGCTACAGTTTGATCTTCTTGAAAGATTTGTCTATTATTGTTTATAGGAGGATCAACTGTTCTCTCTTTCAACTCTTCAATGAACATGGAGTCCTATTTCTTTGCATCATCTATAATAGTCTCTGAAAAGAAACCATTAATGTTTTCAATGGTTGGATCTTCTTGACTAAGGAGCTGATATCCCTATTGGATGACTAAAAACAAGTCCTCAAACTATTGTTCCTTATGCTCTTCATTCATGATATAATACAACTCCTCCTCAACAAAGTGGGGAAGCTCATCAAATAAGTTCATAGGCTGCAAGACATTATCTTCTACAACTTTTTCAATAGCCTCCATGACTTGAATGGGCTGATCACATGCTTCTCTTTCATATGATACTATCTCATCATCTATGTTAGAAAAAAAAACTCTATGATATTTGAAAACATGTTCTCTTCTAACTCGTAACTTTGCATTAAATCTAGATGAATTTTTTCATTTAGTTTCTCCATACCAGGCATAGATGCTATCATGCATGTGATATCCTCATTCTCACCAACAAATTGAGGAAGCTCATTGAACATGTCAGCAATATTCTCTCACTGTTCCAAATCAACTGGTAAATTAGGTACCTGCATGCTTTCTTCAGCTTGCTCAACAAAACTAGGTAGTTGGTCAAATAAATAAATTGAATCCTCCTCCTCAGGTAGTGCCTTTTCCAGTGAAACTTGGGAATTCTCTCTCTGCAAGTGGAGATCATTAACTGGTAATCCCTGTACTCTTCCATCATTCATCTTATAAATAGCTTCAGAAAATGTTTCAAATGAATCAAAATCTAAGGGGTTTAGTAGTGAATTTGATCCAACATTATCTTCACATGCACTATTGTTATTTTGAGTTGGGGACATAGTACAAACAACAATAACTTCATGTTCCTCTTTTTCATTCCTCCAACTTGGAACCTTGATTGAATTAGACTCTACAGTTTCTTCCTCTTTCTGATTTTGAATTTATACACAAGGAATATCCTTACTAAGGTTTGGCATTTTATAGTCAGGATGCTTGGTCCAAGAAGGCTGCCATAACTATTCAATACCTTGATTACCTTGTTCAGGGTCTTGAAATGATTGAAACTGAGGATTAATGGATTGGTTTGGAAAATCTTGTTTATTCATGAGCTTCTGTAGGGGTTGATCTTTGAAATTGGTATGAATATTATCCCTATAGCTTGGAATGTCAAAACTAGAAGGCTTAATTGGAGATTGAATGGAAACCTTGGAAACCTCTTTCTCTTTTGGATGATGCTTTATGCAAGAAACTGATTGGGATTCCATCTTCAGTGCTTGGGAAATCAATATTCTAATTTGCTCTTCTTTAGCAGTAATATCTTCTTCATATTGTCTCCTCTGCATCAGCAAGTCTTGCTCATAGAGATAGGCCTGATAGGCCATCTCTTCCTGTTGTTGATCATACTCTTGCTGCCTCTTGAACTCTTCTATCTATTTTGTGATGTCTAACAATATGTCCTTGGTATCATTCATGTTATTCTTTACATCACTAACCTCCAAATCTTGAAGGTAATCAGGAGAGTGTTCGAACTGATATGGAGGTTGAGCAGGGTTGGGTGGGAGGTAAGCATGTTGAGCATGCTGATATGTTGTTGTTGGATAGTTGTTTGGGATAAAACCAGCAGCATGACTGGCCTGATATGGCTAATAAGGATGTGAATAGGCAAGATTTTCATGAAACGGAGGTGAAAACATGATTTTTTCATAAAAACTAGACATGTTAAAGCATTTGTAATCTACAAATATTCTTTAAATCAAAGTGAATCAGACTTCTTTTGTAAATGTGAACATACCAGCACTTCTTCTGCTGAAACTAGTGGATTGTGCTCAGAGTCACCAGGTATAAATTATAACCTCTAAAAGGTAAAACTTGCTACTGTATATACCAGAACAGTAGCTTGAACTCTTAAATTCTTTCTTTGATGTGTGCTTCAGAGTCCCACCGGGCGTGCCAAAAACTGTTGTAAATTAGATTGCACCTGAATGCTTGAATGACTAAATTCAACAATCTGTTGAAACATGGGAACTATCTTCAGGCTGTGGGTATTCTTATGGTGAAGATAGACCTCCAGATTCTAGGCTGGTTCCTATATGATGATCAATTTAATACTTGAATGATTTTTTTTTAGAAAAGGGTAAAAAGGATTAAACTGAATGCCTGAACTAAAATTAGAAATTCGGTGATGCACCTAATTGGAAATCTAAATTGCAAATTGACTCACAAAATGATTACTCAGTACTTTAATCAGCACAACCTAATTTGATAGTCTAATCACCTGAATGTTTTAAACAAAGGCTTTGATTCAATACAATTGTAGACACATAAAAATGACCTAGGCCTGCAAGCTCTATTTTACCACTTTCATCCTAGCATAATTATGACATCTTAATTATGTCCTTGGTCCACATTCGACTAGTAATTAAATAATTCATAATTATTTAATTAATTCATGTCCTTTTATTCTTCATGATTATTAAATAAATAAATTTTATTTATTTATTAAATACGTCATTAATTGTCTAAGTCTTCCCCTAATTAAATACATTTCATAATTTATTTAATTACCTTTATTCATTTATTCTTCCTGATTATTAAATAAATGAATTTCATTTATTTATTTAATATGTCACTAATTCTCATAATTAAATGAATTTATTAATTTATTTAATTATTAATCATATCCTCTAAATTAAATAATTATCTTTAATTATTTAATTGTCAAAATTAACATTTCCCTCATTTTAAACAAATGAAATTATTTAAAATGATCTTACATTCTTGATTGTCAGTTCATTTTAGTAAATAATATGAAAATCGATTATTTATTATCACACAAAATCCACATTTTGAATTTATTTAATTCAAAATGGTAATAATCTTCCAAAAATCAAGTAATCGAGTAGATTCTTGATTTTCCAAATCCGCTTTTCAATTCAACTCTTATCTTTTTGATTTTTTGAATCTCACAAATTAGGCAGTCTTTATCTTCTTGATTTCAAAAATCTTTATTTTTCTGACTAATTATCTCATTTATTCTCGACTGCTGATTCGATCTTCTCAGATGACATCTCGACCACTCACTTAATAATTTTTCCCTAGCCCTGATTAGGATTTGTCACATTAAATCTCGGCCTCTGATTTTAGGCTTCTGTCAAAATTCAATCTCGTTCGTCTATCCAAAATTACATTTTCTATAAAATGCCAATTTTGCTCACAATTTCGATTACACTTAGACACTTAAACATACTCACATACGCATATGCTTGCATTTCATTTTATCATTTTGGCATAATTGTCTTAGGTATTAGAGTCATTTTTTCATAGACATTTAAATTTCATTTTGTCATATTCTGAAATCCTTCAAAGCTTGTGTAGGACATAGTCTTATTTTCAAATTGCTCGTACTTTGAATATGAGGGCAGCACGTCTTTCCAGCAAGTTAGAAGGTGTAATGAAGATTAGCCGTGGAGATTGAAGACACTTGGTGAGCTTGCTCCATTTTTTGTTTTTAGTTTATATTTCCTTTGCACTTCATTACTTTCTTTGGGTTTTGCATGTTTTAATTTATGATAATCTAACCTTAGGAAAATAACCCTTAGATACAACAATTTTGAGGGAAAACATGGTTTTCATGACTAAACTGCTTAATAAATTACATGCACAGTGTATAACCAGCAGATTTAAACTAAATTGCATACAAATATTTATGAAGGAGACAGAAAAATTAAAGGTTTCAAAACTAAAAACACAATAATCTTTCGATCAAATCCTACACAATAATGATGCCTGAAATCTTGAAGGAAAAACTTGAAAATGCTGGAAATTGAAGGAATCTTCTGCTAAATAACACAATTTGAACCTGTAAACCTGTTGTATTAATTTGAAAATGAAAGCTGAGTTACATGATATTTCTCTTTATAGAATGCAAAGGCTAAAAAACAAGAACTAGCGGAAAGAAACTAATTTCTTCCAATATATACAAAAGGCATGCACAAGGCAGCCAATAATAGAACTGAATGAGAACTTAAGTGAAAACATCTAAAATGTGAAATCCAAGCATAAGAGAAAACCCTGATAAATAAAAGTCCAAACTCATGCAAAAATGATTGAACTCAGTCTTAAACTAGCTGTCAACTCATAACTGACCCATGGAGTACCCAAACTGAATTGAAAATCCCACAAAAAGTGGGCCCAAGCATGTGAAAAACCACCTCATTTATGTCAATCTGCCCATGAAAATTGGAACTCCATCCCTGATTGTGCATGATTAATCTTTAGTCGATGATCTTTAATTCTTCAGTTACATCCTCATCATTTGCATGATTTTATTCGAGGACAAATAATTAAATATTAAAAAAATAAAAAAATTGAATATATGATTATTTTAATATTTAATGTGGAAATGGTCTCCTTATTTTCAATTTAAATATTAATGTAATAATACATTAATATTTAATTACATATAGCTCCAAGTAAAAATCATGACAAAATGCATGAGACCAAGTGACTATCACTATTTTTTAAGAATTATGACTTGGTTTTTACTAATCAAAACTTCAACAAATTGAAGTTTGATCATGCATCTCACAAATATCAATAATAATAGGTCTTTTAACTTTGGAATTCATAGACCACGGGGAATGAATAAAAATAATGATTTATTTTAAATCATTGAGAAAAATCACCTCTATCGAATTAGGGAAGACAAAAGTAGTTGAACCCTAATCATTTTTATTTGCATTCTAATTTGTCTCTAGAGCATGTGCCACCATGAAGGTTTGGTGCTGGAACTTGAAATTTCCTCTATATTTCTTGTTGATTTTTTGAAGATTTATGTGGAAAATGCAAGGTAAGCGCTTCCTCTTGTCATGAATCTAGCATTTCTTCTATTTTTGGAGCCATTTACAGGCTTTATAGTCATGGCTATATGCATAATATTCTGATATAGTTCATCTATTTTCTCCTCTTTTCTTGGGATGCCATGGATTCTTTGTGTTTCTGGAATTTGAACTTGAGAACTGCTGCACTGCCATGGATTTGTGAGTTTGAAGTTTTTGGAGCCTTCCAACCGATATACTGTTGTTTCCTCTGTGATTTTCATGGCACTGCAACAAGGGAAGTTTGGCCCATCTTCTTATGCTCTTCATGCCTTTTATACTCAAGTAAGCTTTTGAAATATTGTGAATAGATTTTCTTGTGACTAGAAGTTAAATTCCTCTACTGTGAGGTTCAAAACTCACGACTTTTATGTGGGTTACTTAAAGCATTTTCCTATGAGTAATTTACATTATACAACCCTCTCTTTGTGAGATTCCTTTATGCTCATCTAGAACTCTGTATTATGGTCCACAACTTTATTTTGAGGGCTTCACCTTTCCCTTTGCAGATCATGAGTTTTGACCCATATAGGCATCCTCTCTTGTTGTATGAACTCGAATAGAGCTTCCTTCTTGGCACGACATGACTTCAATGGATTTTATTATCTTGTACAGAAACAACGAAGTTTTTTTTTTTTAATTACCCAGCTTTGCATGGCTCTTTTGTACAAAACTCTTGGATTCCATATTTTCTTTACTTTTTTAACCAAAAAAAATGCATAAACTCCAATGGTTTTAAATCTGTTATTCAGAGCTTTTCTGAAACTCACAGTCTTCATTCTCTTTCTGGGTTGTCTTCATTTTGTGTAAGATCATAGTATGCATGAGATCTCATGAGAGGATAGCAATCTAAAACAAGGTTTTTTCATTTTCCTTTCAATGCTTTAGAGTATTATGCAACATATAAAATGACTTTTACATGAATGAGTTATTGTTGTACTTCATTCTTTTATGATTGAATCTGCCTTGCTGTATAACTATGTCCACTGCATATTTGAGAACTATATGAATGTGATCTCATTTTGTCACTGTCTCCTCTTTGTATGGCCTTGGCTATCCATTGAATATTGTCCACTTTACTTGTTCTCAGAGGTCTGCATACTAAACATTGCTTTGAATCTGAATATCAACCACATTGTCATCTTTGTCCTTCTGTTGAACAGATTTTCCTTTTTAGAAATCCACCATTTGTATGTTGCCCCACCTCCTTTCAAAAGGGCCTTCATTATTTGTATAAGACCATTGACTCCTGCATTGTACCTTCACTATCTATTGTCTACACTTTGATATGCAAGATCAAAAGTAATTAGATGACAGTAATCTTCATGGTGTTTGTTCACCTAGCCCTTAACCAATGATAGGCTATACTTGTATTCGAATCTGTTGCCTCTCATAGCAGTTGATGAATGAATTGTAGCTTGATTATTGTATTCATGTTACAACTACATTACATGCCTCTCATTTTATAGAAGCATATCTGAAAAATCTCCTTGGTATGGACAACCAATGCAAACATAAGATAATGGATGGATAATTAAAATTTCCTTTCAAATTGTTAGGACTACCAACACTATTATTAATATGCCATGCACTTGTTTTCCTTGTAATTCCATTAACTCTTGCAAAATACACATTTCATTTGCACATGTAATTGTTTCTTATGATGATGATGCTCCATTTTGGTCTTCTGTGGACTGTGTATGGTTGTACAACTCTATGATTGCTTTCCTTGATTATGAGTTTTGATGATCAAACTATCATGCATTCATTAACTTCTATGATTTAGGAGAATATCGTAATGCTGCCATCACTCTGTTTTTACATGCTGCTTGATCAATTATTTATGAGTTGGGCTCAACCCTTGTGGGAGCCACATTTCACATCACTCATAAGCATATATGTCAATTGGAATGATGATTATACCTGTACCTATACACTTAAACAAACATGGTAGAAAAATAAATGAAGCTTCCATTGAATTCTATTTTCTTTGGTGATATCAATTTGATTACTTAATCATCTGATATATGCTTGAAAGGATGTAGATTATATTCCTGTTGGCAATGTATGCATAGGATAGGATAGGATTTTTTTTATTGCTTAGAGACCATCTCTAATACCACTTTTCATCATACTTTCAGATGCTTTTGGAGCCTGGAGCTGGATCAATTTGAAAGCACAACACAACAACTGAAGACTTTAACGTGAAGATGATTCGTCATTCCAGGGAATGACAAATCACCTTTTATCTTATGCTCATGTTATTTTCAGTTGTATAGTTTACATTTTTTTTTGTATTCATCATTTGATTATGAAAATCAAATTAGCTACTCTCGCGGCTTGTGCGAGACTTCAATCTTTCCAATATGAATAAAAACAACATTATTTTATGCAAATTTATGCGTTCTTCTATTACAAACATTTGCATAATCAAAATTTGAAATTCAATGAATACTTTTAGCAGAACTTTTGCACCTTTCTGTGATGAATGCAATTCAACTCCACCTATTTTGAGTTGTAGCTAAAAATAGGTAACAATTAGATTTCTTCTCTAGTACTATGGTTTTCTCCAAGAATAACCTCATAAGTCAATACCACCAAATACAGATTCAGGAAGGTAATGAGTGGCATACTGCCTTCAAAACACAAGATCAGTTATTTGAGTGGGTACGTGATGTCATTTGGATTATCCATTGTTGTAGCTACTTTCATGTGAACAATGAAATAGGTATTTATATTGCACATTAGAAAATTTATCATAGTCTATTTTGATGGTATATTAATTTATAGTAAGTTTATGAAGGATAATATAAAGCATTTTAGGGTAATACTTGACATGGTTAGGGTAGAAATTTTATTTATTGTAGTATAGGAAATTGTATACCTTTATAATTTCACACTATGTTTGGGTCCCTTAATTTATTGGACTTAATTAAGCTTCTAATTTTCCAAATTATACATTCCAAAGCCTTATTTTTATCATTTTTTGAAAGGAGAACCAACATTAAATAAGTGCATTTAATATTTAAATTGCCATGGAATATGTGTGTCTTGAAAATATAAGCCAGGACCCCATTATGTGCTAGGACCCAATTTAAAATATATTTTTGGCAACCTTTTAATGATCAAAATTCAAATTGTAAGTGTCAGCTTTTGGAATCTAATTTTTAGAAAATTAGATAACACCTATAAATTCATAGTATTTTTATCATTTGAAATCTACTACTTTATTAGAGAAATCGTATTGAGAAAATTATTATCATTATTAGTCATTTGTAGCAGCAATCAAGACCCTAATATCATGTCCAAGTTTATGTATGTTCATGTTGTCTTGTGAAGGCTAACAAGCATTGTAGGTCTTCATACATTCAATCATTCAAGCATTAAAGTAAATCAAGCAAGCAAGTTCCAATTCCTTTGAAGAGATGTGTATGACTTCAGTCCTTCAAGGAAGCCATTGAAGGGTGGTGAGTTATAGCAAGTGTTTAATCATCATTTCCTTCCTTTCGATTCAAGTTTTTTATCATTGACATTGTCATTATGAAAAGGGGAACACTATTCATGAGGTTTGACTGAGGCAAACCCCTATATGGCACCAAAAAAATTTTCTCTTTGTGTATGTGCAATTTATAGGTTCAGAGAAGGATCAAAGAGATCTTGAAGAGAAATTTCACATTATTGCATTTATTATCATAATTATTTTCAACCTACAAAAACTAAGTTACAAAATTTATTTATGATATTCTTAAAAATATGTAGGTGGAAAACAACATCTTAGATCCAGCACCAGAAGACCCAGAAAGTTGATCAAGACCCCTATACAAATACCCATTCACCATTGAGTGAATGAGTCCTTGTAGGCACATCAAAACCAATTTTCTGAGTAGGTTTGTTGTCTTCTACACTTCCCAGATCCACTTGCTAATTGTTGTTTTCGTCTATTAGTTATCGAGATCTTGTATTTCTAATATAAGGGAATACCGGATCATTAAGTTAATCACTTCAAAATATTTTTAATCCATTTCCATCCTCCATTAGATGCATATTTAGATTGGATTGGCTCACCATTAGGGTTGAAAGTTATTTTTTTCACCTTGTGATCTACATCTCAATGAAATTTGAAAAAAAGGCACCATTGAATCCTAGGTTCTTTGCATTAAGGGCCTATGATCCCTTTTTCTATATTTAATTTATCAACCATGAAAAGAGTGAATTTTGCAAGAATAAGTTGGTATTTTTGGGAAATGTTACCTCATCAGATGGATTGAGCATGGATCCAAAAATGTTTAAGGCTATTCTTGAATGGCCTACTCCTCAAAGTATTACTGAGGTAAGGAGGTTCCATGGTTTGGCGAATTTTTATAAGAGACTCATTAAAACATTTAGTGGAATTAGTGTATCATTGATTGATTGTATGAAAGGATAGGTATTTACTTGGACAAAGGCAGTTGATGTGAGTTTTAAATAACTCAAAAAGATTACTAAAGAACCTATCATTTTTATACCTGACTTTAAAGAAAAATATAGTTTAATGTGTTGCTTAAAGGGTAGCTATTGAGGGGGTATTAAACCAAAAAGCCAAACCTCCAACTTTTTTTAGTGAAAATTAAATGAAGCTAAAAGGAGGTATATAACTTATGATAAAGAATTTTATGTTGTTGTACAAGCTTTAAAATCTTGGAGGAACTATCTTTTACATAAGGAATTCATCTTGATGACTAATAATCAAGCCTTGAAGTACATAAAAGGGTAAGTTTTCCCACAAACCTACTAAATGGGCTTCATTCTTGAAGGCCTATACTTTTTCTGTACAACAAAGAAGAGGTAAAACTAATGTAGTGGTTGATGCCTTGAGTAGGAGGCATCATTTATTAATTATAATGTCTTGGGCTGGTTGGTTTTGAAGAAATGAGGAATTAATATGCAAATGATCCACATTTTAGCATCATCTATGCATCAATTTGAAGATTATTTGTTACTAGATGGATTTTTGTTTAATGGGTCTCTTCTTTTTATTCCCTTTGGATAAAGGAGAGAAAATTTAGTGAGATATGTATTCAAATGGGTTGGGTGGGAATTTTAGAAGAGATAAGACTTTTGGGTTGGTGAGTGAGAAATTCTTTTGGCCTAATATCTAAAGAGATGTGGACATATTTTTTATTACTTGTAGGGTGTGTCAAATAGAAAAATGAGGATGTCAAAATACATGATTATACATGCCCTTTCCTATACCAAAGGAACCATGGATTGATATTTCTATGGATTTTGTATTGGGTCTACCCTAAACACAAAGAGGTAATGATTTAGTGTTTGTAGTAGTGTATTGTTTTTCTAAAATGGCTCATTTCATACCTTGTAAGTAGACCAATGGTGCAAGTCAAGTTACACATTTTTTCTTTAGAGAATTTGTGAGGTTGCATGGTATTCCATAAACTATAAAAAGTGATAGGGACATCAAATGTGTATGCCACTTTTGGAGAGTCTTGTGGAAAAATTTAAATAGAAAGTTGCAATTCAGAATAGCATGCCATTCCCAAATGGATGGTCAAACAAAGGTGGTAAATAGAAAACTAGAGAATCCCTTGAGGTTTAGTTGGGGACAATACTTAATAGTCAGATTTCATGATAGCTCAAGCTATTTTTTCTTATAATTCTAGCTTAAATAGATCTACAAGAAAGTCTACATTTTAGATAGTATATGGTGTGAATCCTAAAGGGGTTGTGAGCTTAGTTGATTTTCCAATGAACCTGCTTAACAATCAAGAAGCTATAGATTTTTAGAGAATATTCAAGAGGTATATCAATAGGTTAGGCTCAAGTTTCAATCCATGAACAATAAATATAAGAAGAGGCTGAAATACATTAGAGAAGAAAAGTATTTCAAGAAGGAGAAGAGGTCTTGGTACATCCACGAAAAGAAAGATATCACCAAGGTTCCTACAATAAGTTGAATCCTAGGAAGATCAGACCTTGCAAAATCATAAAGAAGATAAATGATAATTCCTACCAAATTATCTTTCCAGAGGATTTGGACATTAGTCCTATCTTTAATATGGCTGATCTTTATTCACACTTAGCTGGAACTAGTAAAGGTCAAGTAGTAGATGAGAAAAATGAGAAGGGAGATGACAATTGGACAAAGAACCTACCAAATAAGAAGAGGGGGAAGGTTGAACGACTATTATATACCAAATTGGTGGCTACTCGATCTAGTTCTTACAAGATATATTGTATTTGAACAAAAGGAAATAGGGTTCCACCTTTTAGGAGATGGAATAATTAGGGGACCTATTTCACTCCTAGTTCATTAGGGAACCAAGATCCCTCAACTAAGTAACTCAATTGAGAGAAGGGTATATATGAGAGGGTTTCCTTAGGTGTGATTAAAAATGGGATTTACCACTAAGCAAATGCTTAGAAATAAAGAAATGAAAGCAATATACAAATCTAACTATATGACCTAGAAAATGGAACTTAAAATCAAAATAATAAACTATGGATAGAAAGAGAATCACCTAGAATATTGGAGATGTCCAAAAAAAGGTCAAAAACTCTAAAATTATGACTTTTTATGTGTACTAGGACTCATACACCAAACTGGGCGATTTAGTCCCAGTTAAGGTTTCTGTGATGAATCTGGAATCTTCTACTGGAAAATCAATATCTACACAAAACTACTGAAAAGAGGTATAATAGGACTCATACGCCCAAGGTGGAAATTTAGTCTCAGTATTAGGGTTTGACTGAAACTTTTGTAGCCTCGAGTGATCTTCCATAGCTTTCGTCTTGTTCAATCTCCAAGCTCGAAAGTCTGAATTCTGGCCTGTAGGTGAGTTTCCATGAAGATGACAACTTCTTAAGAACTTTAATAATTTTATTCAATCTTGCAACTTTATCTTAAAAGGATCTTCAAGTCTCAAAACACCTAAATCTAAAATCACACATGAAGAGGGAAAAATGTTGATTTGTTAGTGGAAAGGGTTTTGCCTTGGTCAAACCCTGTTTTGGTAGTCCAACCTTGAAATGAAATGAAATATAATGAAGGAATGATGAATGAAAAATATGCAATGTTACAACTCACCAAACCATTAAAATAAAGGTTACAATCTTGTGTGATATGGCTCCAATATATGTGGATCTTGACTCTTGATCTTGATAGGAAATAGTGTCTTTGAACACTTGCTTGAATCATGAAAACCTACATCACAAATGTTAGCTCAAAAACACAAATGATACAGATGACTTTGACATGATGCTTGAATCTTGAATGCTGCTCCAAATTCTTGATAATTAGCTCTTGAATTCTCTTGTAAACTCTCTTGAAAGTGCTCTTATGATAACTTGTACACTTGCTAAATCTTGTTAGGAGAAAATATGTGAAATAACCTTGTATTTATACTTGTTTATGCCAAATTTCTCAAAATTACAACACTACAAGCTGACATCAAATCTAGGAGAATAAAATCCCCCCAAGAATTTAATTCAAAATATGTGCAAGCTAAATAAAGACTCATACGCTAGTTGGGGTGTATGAGTCCTAGTAGCCTAAGCTTGAGACACAAATTTCAAGAAATATTAAGTTAAATGCAATATTCAAGATCAAGCCCCGAAACCTAGGTGGGACCCATATGACCAAGGTGGAGTATGAGTTCCAGATCACTAGATCTAGAACACACAACCCAAAAACATGAATTTTGATTTGTCATTTAATAAATGTCAGGATTATCCTCAGAAAAATGCATTAAACTAGGCTTGTGGATGCAAAATAGGACCAAATAAGGCATAAAGAAGTCTAATTTTAACAAGGAGGGCCCAATGATGTGTGAAAATGTAAAGGGGTACATTTTTCTACACTACATTTAGCCCCCACATTAGTGAGAGGAGGAACGTGCTTCAAACTCACACTAAAGTAGACAAATTCACATCAAGAGGGGTCCAAGTGTACCAATGCTAGTGAGATAGGATGACAATAATCAACAGGGATGATCAAGCCCCCAGGATCGAGATCCTATGGAAAACCAACATAGATGCAAAAGAACACACATGTGAATAATATATGAAGCAACGAAAAGGTACAAGCATACATTGCTAAAGACAAAAATAAAAGAAATGGGGTGGATCAAGCCTTGACCATTTTTCCAATGTGATGTGGATCAGATCTAAGCTGCTTATCAAAGAAACATTTACAAGTGGAATCTGATGTTCAATATGCAAACCAAACACATGCTCACAAGGGCTAGTGGAACCTTAGACCATTCACTAGGTGAGCCCCTAGAGACACATACGCACGTGGCCAGTATGTGCTCACATAGACAAGCAAGTTGGTATGGGAAAGTCACGCCTAGTTTCGGCTCCCATACACTAAGCATACCAAAGCTATACCTCCTAATAAATTTGATAAGGAACCACACAACACGAACAACAATGTTCATGAGGCAAACAAAGCTTCATATTCTAACACCCATGAACAAACAGGATGGCTCCATAGGCAAGCAAATTGTGTTATGCAAGGTGGCCATATAACAGTTATTGTAAATGCCAAATAATGTAAGGTACATTCAAAGGAGTTTTTCTTAGTTCATGTAAGGTCTTAACTTAGGGAAGATTATGCTGAATGTCTCCAAGAGAGGACCAATCAAAGAATAGAGGATTCACAACTTGAGGAATGCACTCCGCTTGGCATTTCCACTAAGAGTAATATAATATGCTAAGAGAGATCACACTCTTAAAAGACATCATGCCTAATGTCACCACAAAGAGAAAGATGCATCGCATGAAGTAAGAAGACCAAACCATGAAATATAAGTTGAAAAAGAATAATGCTAATGTATGCCCCCACTTTAAAGAAATTGCTAAACACCATGTTGTGAGAAATTACTTTAAAGTAGAAAATGATAAATGCTAAAAATAAATGAGAGCTTATTTGGAAATCCCTATGCTAAGTCATATATTTCCAAATAAAGCTACATCATGAAAAGGGGTTTCCCCCACAATGAATCCCAAAATCACACATAAGGGATCCATGGATTTAGGGTCAGTATGTCTTTGCTACAATGTTTTTATAGAGATAAATTTTCATCATTCCCAAAATGCTCATGGAACAGGAAGAATGACACAAAGAGAGCAAAAAAAAAGAGAAGATTTTGGGTCAACATGGAAGAGACCTAAATGTATCAATGCCTTGCATCATCTCCAAAGGGAAAAAAACAAGACAAATGAAAAAGATAAATTGTTTACAAAACAAAGAAGAATGTAGGAACATATAGAGGAATGAACAAAGAGAGAGATACATCAAACAAAACAGTACGGTGGGGTCACATTACACACATGCAATCACACACATAACATGAAAAAGAAAACAAAGAAACGACTAGTAAGGCACATGCGAGTCAATGTATAGCAGGTCTTTTGCATCCAAATATTGTTCATCATATACAAAATCTGGACAACTAGCCAAAGGGAGAACAGTGAGTGTGGTACTAGGAGCATCACCAAGTTCAACACTCTTATTAGGAGAATTATCATTTAAGCTCATAGAAGAGGAAAATAATGAATTAAATTCATTATGCACTTCTACATCAATTTTAGAAATCTCATCATCATCGTTCAACTTAATCACAATGGGAGGTCAAATGATAGTATCCAAAGAAGGTTCTAATCCTTACATTGTGGTTGTGATATAGGATCTATTTGTTGTGACAAAGAGGGAGAATCATCGTGTATTGCTTCACTTAAGTTTGGATGTTGATTTTCTTTGTTGTTTTCTTCATTTAACCTTTGGGAATAGCATGACGTCTACACCTACACTCTAGCATTTTTATTTCTTTTGGTATGATTTTCAGGTTGTGTTAGTGTAGGAGAGGGTTTATCAACCATAGGTTTCTTTTCTTCCCTAATGGGAGGAATGAAAGGAACCATGGGAGGTTGTTCAACTACTTTCTCTTTATATTTTTAAACTTTTTTTATTTTAGGAGGCATGACAGGATTGTTTTTGTTGTCTCTTGATTGTTTGTAGGAGATAGGAAAATGATCTATCTTGGGTTGGTCTTGGTTACTTGGAAGGTCTTTTGGTTCAATCATGGTTTTTTCCAAGGATAGGAGGCTCAATCATGGGTTGAGGAATGTTTTGAAGGGATAGCTCTGCTATGTGTTTTACCTTAAACTTTTGATAAGATTTGAAAAAGAATTCCTCTTGAGTTTTAATAGGTTCAATAGGTTCGGGACAAAAGAAATCCAATGATAAATTCATGCGGGAAGATACAGGATTAAAGCCACTATGGTGCACAGTAAAGATCTCATTGTCAAAGGGAAACTTTAAACATTTATACATGATCGATGAGACAAATTCCATGGAGCATAGCCATGAATAACCAAGCTTCACATGGAATTGACCCAACGTTGGGATGATGGAGAATGAGACATCTAATTTTTTTGGTCCAACTTTTAAAGGAAGGGTGAGTGAACCCATCATAGGGAGAGAAAAACCATTATGCATTTTTATTCATGCTTTTAGTTTATCATATGTATCTTGATAGAGTTCATGCACAAGTAAGAATTCTTCAGTGATCACATTCTATCCATAGAAAGGATCAATTAATATCCCATTAGTGGGCTTGTCATTGATTCAACCGACAATGTAAAGAGGACCATCAGGTGTGTTTCTAATTATATCTTTTGAGGAGAAAGCAATGTCAAGAGGAATTTTAGTTTGGACCTTATGAGGTAAAATTTCAATCAATCCAACCATACTATCCATAGAAATTTCTTCATTAGGATCCATGTTGTCATCATCCATGTAAACATTCATCACATCATTCTTCTTAGTTTCACTAGCCTTGACAAATGAAATATTATGATTTGGCATAAGGTTGGTAAATATTTGAAAGTTTTAGTTGGGAGGGGCAACAAACTTATTTCCTTGATAATTAACACCTCCAATTTTAATACAATTAGAACCAACTAGGTCTTGCACAAGATATTTTAGATGCTTACAATGTTTTGTATCATCTCCATTTACTCGATGGAAATGAAAATAGGAATTAGATCTAAAGTTTGGAGGTAATGGCTTAGTAGGATCAAGATTTCTAACGGGAGGTAAGGAAATCAGGTAAGGGAGGATATCAAGTTCTTCTCTAGAAGTTTACATGGTGTTATGGAGGATATCAGGTAAGGGAGTAAATTGTCTAGCCGAATCCCCAAATGTAAAAGGATTTGTCTTCTTTATAGAAGCCACTTGGGTATCAACATGTTGAGTTGGCTGAGGGGGATTCAGTTTAAGGAAGCCTTTATTTTGTTTCCTAAAAGGTCAATAATTTTTTTGATTTGTGGATTTATAATTTTTAGGATGGCTAGAGGTGGGTTTTGTTTCACAACTACTAACCAATTTTTGATAATCACAAAGGGTGGTACACAAGTGTACAAAGGAAAATTCATCATACCAAGCTTATCTTGCATCTTAGTTTGTAAGTTCTCAATGAACATCCATTGAAGGTGAGGATCGAGAATATTTATGTCCATTTGGGAATAAAGCATTTGGTAGTGTGAAATAAAATAAGTAACATTTTCATCATCATTTTGTTTACATCTCATCAAATCAGCTAAGTTCATCTTAGGAGTCATGTGAACTTGGAAATTATTGATAAAGGCCTCACAAGTTCATTGAATCAACAAATTGAGATATTTAGTAATGAGGAAAACTATTCTAAAGCGGTATCTTTCAACGACCTACGGAAAAGATTACCCAAGAGCTTATCCTCAAGGATGAAGTAATTGCATAAGGAAGTATAATCAGAAACATGGTTAGAAGTATCTCCTTTCCCTCCATATTTCTCAAACCTAGGAATCTCTATACCTTGTGGTATCGGTGTTCTTAATATCTCCAAGGATAAGGGATTTCTTTTTACATAGTATGAAGGTTGGCCATTTTGATTTTGGTTTATGGTGGAAATTTTTCATTGAAGGGATGAAACATTTTGCAAGAGTTGATTAAGGATGGTGTCATTTTTTTATTTTGGGATGGAGGTGAATATGGTGGAGGTGTATATGTGTCTGAGGGGGAAGTGAATACAATACTTATGGGAGGTAAAGTGATAGGAGATATGATGTGAGATGCCACAAAGGTACAAGGATTGCTAGTGGAAATACCCAAGGTAAGAATAACATTACTAGTAGGTTGCATCATTGTGGTAACTTGAGGGTTGGTATAGGTGGGAATAGAGGAAATGGTTGTAGGAGGAATTTTGCTTCCTCCTTGACTTTGAGTATTGTTCAAAGTTTGAACACAACTAGTGGTTGAGGTAAGATGTTTGCAAAAAAATTGAGATAAGATACACACAAGTTATAATCCTTGTTCACTTTCAATCATTCGGTGTATGTTATCTATGGTAGGAATAACAATGTTGGAAATGTTTTCAGTACTCACTTAGTGTTGTAGTTTTACTAATTCTTCATGGATTTGGATTATGATTTCTTGAGGGACACTAGCAACCATTGTTTCAACATTTGTCATACTACTTTAAGGTAAAGAGTTATTGAGGGTATGGTCCATACCTAGTGAACTAGTGTCAACACTATGAGTGAAAGAGCTAGACAATCCAAGATCCATGACAAGTGTGTTATCGCAAGATGACATGAGTCTCAAACTGCATGTCACTATAGTATTAGCAATCAGACAACAAGTTGTAAATCTTATGCAAATGACAATCAATGAATGCAAGATAAATGCAATGAACACAAGATAAATGATATGCTTTAATTCTAATTCTTATGTTTACAAATGCACTTGAAATGAAATAAAATTAAGCTATATCCAATGAAATAAATGAAACAAAAATTTAGTAATCTAGAACAAAGATCTAACAACAACAAATAGAAGCATAAAAATGATGTTTTTAATGCTATAAAATGCAGATTCAAGCCCGATACGGGACTAGATCACCCATAGGAGTGAATGAGTCCCAATTAGGCTTTTTAGAAGGTTCAAATAGTAAAAAATGCATGACCCAAAATTCCTAGAAATTAGGTAAAACAACTTGTATCGGGACTAAATCACCCAGATGGGTGAATGAGTCCTAGATTAGGGTTTTGACACTAAATTCAGCAAATTCTGAGTGAATGTTAAGGTTTCTAGCTTGTATGTTGACTTGAATATTTGCAATGACAGATTTCAAATGAAATTTAATGATGCAAGATGCAAAAATGTAACCTATATACACTTTTCCACTAATGCAAGATTTAGAAGCCCTAAATGTTGTTGTGAAAATGTGTCTCAACCTTGCAATTATATATTGTTTATTGTTGATAGGTTGTATGTTAGTATGTAGTGCATGATCATGCAAATATTTTACACTCATAACAAGATATAGGGTTTGGGGCATTACCCCAAAAAAAATTTCACTGACCCGTCAAGGTTTTCCCACTGACATGTCAAGGTTTTCTCCTATTGACACGTCAAGGTTTCTTTTCTGCTAACATGTCAAGGTTGTTATGTTAACACGTCAAATGAAAAATGACCCTGTAAAACCATAATTCTAGAAGGTTCCAAAAATATTTATATAAACTACTGGGATGTATGTAGATGTGTGTGTATTCTGAGAGTCTGATAACAGTCATGTTGTCTGTTGATCTCTGGTGGTGATAATTCTCTGAGAAGGTTTCTCTACAAGTATATTGTAATCTTTTGATTTTTGAATAATGTATTGGGTGGATTTTTGAGTGTGGGTATTTTCTCCCGAAAGTGTTTTCCCCATGTGAATCATTGTGTTGTGGTATGCATGATATTTTTGTTTAAGTTCTATAACAGTTAAAGATCTGTAAAGTTTTGCATTTTTCTCCTCTCAAGATTAGTGTAGTAAGTTGTTTAGCATAGAAAACCACCTAAAAAGTATTCAACTAATGATTGGAGATGTATTTTTTCTTTGAATAATAGCATGGATGAACCCGAATCTATAGAAGAGGCACTAGGTATGAATGATGTAGAATCCTGGAAGATTACTATGGATGAAGACATGACATCTTTGTAAAAGAATGATACATGGGATCTTGTACCATTTCCTGAAGAATGGAAACATGTTGGTTGTAAATGGGTGTTTAGAAAAAAATTGGTTCAGATGGAGGTATTGAGAAGTACAAAGAAAGTTTTCTTACAAAGGGTTACTCTCAAGTTGAGGGTGTTGATTATGGTGAGATGTTTTCTCCTATTGCAAAAATGAAATCCATTAGATTTTTTCTTTCTATTACTACTGCTTATGATTTAGACGTTGAGAAAATGGGTGTGAAAACTTCTTTTGTTCATGGTGATTTGGAGGAAGATATTTATATGGCATAGTAGAGCACTATGTGGTGAAAGGTAAAAGTAAGTTGGTTTGAAAATTGAATAAATCTCTGTACATCTTAAAACAGAGTCCTAGGATGTGGTACCAAAAATTTGATACATATGTGTTGAGTTTTGGATTTGAGCATTCTAAATTAGATCATTGTATTTATTATAAAATTGATGGTGATCATTTCATTTTTATTGCATTATATGTTGATGGCATGTTATTTATTAATAGAGGGAAAGGTGTGATTTCAAAACTAAAATCTCAACTTGCTACTAAATTTGAAATGAAAGATCTTGGTGCATCTAAACATATTCTTGGGATGGAAATTATAAGAGATAGAATGAATAGAAATATATGGCTTGGCCAAAGAAAGTATGTCAACTCAATTTTATAAAGGTTTGATATGTAGGATTGTAGACCATTGTGTGTTCCTGTTTTAGTTGGAATAAAGTTATATGTTTCAGATTGACCAACATCTCCATCAGAGATGAAAGACATGAGCACAGTTCCTTACCATTGTGTTGTTGGAAGTTTGATGTATGCTATGGTTTGTATTAGACCAAACATTGCTCAAGCAATGGGAGTTACTTCTAGATATATGTCTAATCCCGATAGAGTTCATTGGGATGTAGTTAAAAGAGCCTTCAGATATTTGTGGGGCACCTCAGATTATTCCTTATGTTATTATAGTAATATGACTAGAGACGATATTTCCCTTGATATTCATGGTTATGTGGATTGATTCTGGGTAGGTGATGTTGATAGAAGAAAATCCACCATTGCTTATGTTTTTACTTTATTTGGTGGTACAATTAGTTGGATGAGTAAGTGATAGGTTGTGGTTGCTTTGTACACTACTGAAGAAGAGTACATGGAAGTACTCATGCTTGTAAACAAGCCATTTGGATTAAGAGACTATGTTCAGATATTGGAATAAAACAAGGTACAGTGACAATTTATTGTGATAGTCAAAGTGCATTATGTCTAGCCAAGAAATTGACATTTCATGCTAAGACCAAGCACATTGATGTACATTATCATTTTGTTAGAGATATGGTTGAAGATGGTAGGGTGAAGCTAGTTAAGGTAGAGACTTTCATTACTGTTGTTGGTTCTTTAACTAAGCCTATGAGCACAAAGAAGTTCAGATGGTGTTCAAAGACTATGGGCCTTTTGGCCCCTAGCAATTAAAGAGACGATGGTTACACTCTCATGTTGATCTTGCAAGGTGTTCAACAAGTGGGATATTTTTTGGGAAAATGTGTCTCAACCTTGCAATTGTATATGGTTTATTGTTGATAGGTTGTATGTTGGTATGTGGCGATTGATTATGCAAATATTGTACACTCATAACAAGATATGGGGTTCAGGGCATCACCTTGACTATTTTTTTGTTGACATGACAAGGTTTTCCCACTGACACGTAAAAGTTTTTTCTTGCTGACACATCAAGGATTTTTTGTGTTGACATATCAAGGTTTTTTTGTTAACACGTCAAATGAAAAATGACCTTGTAAAATCCTAATTTTAGAAGGTTCCAAAAGCTTGTTATAAGAAGCTGGGATGTATGTAGTGCATGTGTATTCTAAGAGTCTGATAGTGATCACATGTTGTCTGTTGATCTCTGGTAGTGATACTCCTATGAGAAGCTTGCTCTGCAAGTATATTGTAATCTTTTGATTTTTGAATAAACATTGGGCAGCTTTTGGAGTGTGGGGTTTTTCTCTCGAAAGGGTTTTCCCCATTTAAATCATTATGTTGTGGTATGTATGATATTTGTGTTTATTTTTGTTTAATTTTTGTAATTGTTAAATATTTTTAAATTTTTTCATTTTAATCCTCTCAAGATTAGTGTAGGAAGTTGTGTCGCTACCTTATCTTCCTTACAAATGCAATTTAACTAATGCATGATCTTATGCAAAGTTAACCTAGATCTAGGAATATAATTTTGGATGCAGGGAAAACTGAGAGGGGGGGTGAATCAGTGTTCAACAAATTTTACTATTCATATTAAATTTAAAACCATCTACAACAATGTAAGAACTTTGTGCAGTATTAGCAGCATAAGACAAATAAGAACATGAACACCATAACACCAGATATTTTACATGGAAACCCTGTTAAGGGAAAAACCATGGTGGAGATTAATCCAAAAAGTTTTTACTCTATTAAAAGTAAAGATAAAAGGGGAATGCACTTGCATTCGGGCTCACTGCCTAGAGCTCATTGCTCAACAAAATAGAGGCTCACTTCCTACAATACATATGATAGAATGTTGCTACAAAATTTGAACTAATGGGACAACATCTTCAAATGCCAGAGTTTAGTTCCAATGAAGCACACAATCTGCTCTCTAATCACACTCTTTTCATGCTCTATTTTGCACTTCAACAAAAGTCTTCCTACAACACATACATTAACTCACTTGATGATTTTCTGATGTAGGCTCACAGTACTATACAATTTTTTTGCATAAATACCATACACACTTTCCATACACAAATTTTTCACATTCTCGCATACCAAAGATGAAATATCGATCTTCTTTATATATCCACTATCATCAATTTCACTATATATCAGCTTGAAGCAAAATATAATAGCTTTCCTTGTGTCGGCCCAAAATCATAACTCACAATTTAGTGCGTACCTACATAAGTCAACTAAACTCATAGTAGGGACCCAAACAAAGGTTCAAACATAAGAAAATAACAAAACATTTACTTCATAAACATCTATGATCCATGATATTGAACATGTCGGCCACAAGAGAAGAATAGACAATGAGTTATACCACTGAACCTCTTAATTTGAGCTATGATAGAACTAATTCCACAAAAATTCTTTAAAAGAGTAAGATACGTGTTGGGAAATCTTCCTTGCAGATCCACAAAAAAAAATAATGATCCGGTGAGGTGACCAAATCAATAGACTAACCGGATGTCCTGTTCAACAAGTAAACTACGAAAACATAGATCTTTTGTCAGTATGATCATAATTGATACTGTGGACCAAACTGAAGACTTTAGTTTCCATCAATGACAACACAGGTAGCCAGAAATCATGTCCACAACCATCATATGCCAACAATCTCCCCCTTTGGCATTGATGGCAACACTTAGTGAAAAATTTACTAATTGCCGAAAACTCAAAAAGTATTATATACAAAATTGCTACTCCCCCTAAGGATGCCAGGAAATTTTTCACTCCATTCTCTCCCCCTTTGACATCAATGACAAAAATTTATAGCATCCGCTCTACACTTCTTTCCTTAACTTCTTTAAAATACTGTACTAACCTTTGCTTAATTCTTCAAAAAATTTACAACTATAGCAAAAAAATAAATTAGAATATTATATTATATTTAGCTTTCATCTTTGGAAATAATTTCTTCCAGGAATCCACAACAAATCCAATGGAAATAATCAGGCTATTTTTCTTAGATGTCATGTTAATGATTTGATTAAGGTGCTTAGGAATAGTGATTGCCTGTTGCAGTTGATCTCTTGATCTGAGAATCTCAACCATCTGTTCTAGTCTACCTCCAATTATATCCTTAACCTTCCAGAATGTGTCAGTGAGAACATTCTTAGTATGAAGAAATTTTCTATGCTCAACCTGTAAATTGCTAACCTTCTTGATGTCTCCACTTGAGTCCAAGAGCATACTATAGTCCTGTTCAATCTTAACCAGCTCACTCTAAATTTCCTCAAGTTTATTTTTGTACTTCCCTATCACATGGGGCCACTTCAGGAAGTAGTTGAAGATGTTATTTGCAGAATTGATGCACTGTCTCAATTCTCTCATCCTCTTCTTCAATTTTGAGAGAAATAACCTAAACTGCATTTTTAGGTGAGAAATTATCTCTTCTTCTTTTCTTTCTGAGGGCACAAATTCCATAGCTATCTTCACACACTCAAGCATTTCATCTGGGAGAATATTTTGTAAGCTTCCCAACTGCACATTATTTCCCACAAAGAATCTTGCTAAAGTGTTTTCAATAAGGTCCTGCTCAAAATATGGTATGTCTAACCACATTTCAGACACCTTTTGCATGCTATTCTCTCTATGAATGATCTCTAATATTTTAGATTTAAAAAAGGCTTCTTCCTCATCACTGTCTAAATCAGCAACAACTTCTGGTTCAACTGGTTTTGGAGGATCTCGCAGAATATACTCTTCAGAAGATTCACCCTTTATGTCCATGTTATGCCTTGCATAACCACCCCATTTTATTTTGGAACAAAACGGGTCCCCCCCTTTTCTTTTGGTTTCTTTGCCTCTATTATTTTCTTTGCTTTTGGGGGTTCTTCTGTTTCTCCATGTTTTATCTTTTGTTCTGACTGATCTGATTTTAGCCATGTCCTAGCTTGGGTTGATTTTCTTCTTGCTAGGAGTTCAATGAAATAATTATAAGCAATGGTGGATTTATTATAATATGTCTTATTTGCTTCTGAGTGCTAATGCAGGCCTTTCTTTTGTAGCATTAAATCACACACAGGATGATATTTTCTAAGGGAACTCAGTTGGAAAGCATTCTTCAATCCAGTTGATCATAAATTTCCTCTAAGGAGAAAGTCGGTGAGACTCTGCAGTTGTCTTGCCGACTAGCTGTGTGTTCTATCCAAAAGAGGCTCATCAGTTGCCCGAACTTCATGTCACCGAGAGTCTTTATGTGTCTTGCCAAAAGGAGTGAGTCTTGGTGATAGGGTGTGGGGTCGGCAGTAAGTCTTGCCGATCAAACAAGCTCTCCCTGAACTCAAATGAACTCTCGGCGAAGCAGGGAGACTTCAGTATAGGGTCTTAGCGAAGGAGTAAGTCTCAGCAATGATTTTTCCTTTGATAGGAGGTCTGGCCGATTAGCGTATGTCTCACTGAAAAGGTAGGAGGAGCCTGGAGAAATTTTGCACTCGGCGAAAGGAAGCCTCGGTTGGTGTAAAGTCTCACCGACCAAGGGAAGCCTCAAAAACACGAAGGAAGCTCACCGAGAGAAAGGTGGCTTTGGAAAGATGTTTCACCGATGGGGTAAACTCTTGCCGAAGTAAAGCGGCATCGACGAAACAGAGTGGCTTTGGCAAGAGGTCTTGCTGATGGAGATGTCTCGGCAAAAGGAAACGAGTTCGGTGAAAGCTCTCGCCGATGATCCCTAGTCTGGGAAATGGAGGAATGGTCGCGACGAAGGATGACAGCGTCACCGAGAGGTCTCCCCAACCACGGAAAGTCATGCCAACACGAAGGGAGGTCCCATTGAAGGACATTGAGCTTAGAAAATGATTTTTCCTTTGCCATAAGGTCTGGGCAACTATGGAGAGTCTCACCGAAATAGAATGGGCTCAGGGAGAAAACAAAAGGGTCGCTATGATGTCTCCCCAACCATGGAATGTCCTGCTGATAAAAAGGGGACCCCACCGAAAGAAATGGAGCTCAAAAAAAGGATCATGCCTTCACCAAAAGGTCTTGGCAAAGAAAGAAAGTCACACCGAAGCAAAAAGGACTTAGGCTTGGGGGAGTAAGGATGACTCGGGGAGATGTCTTCCTGAGTGCGTTGGTCTTGCCAATAACAAAGAGGGGCTCGGTAATAAAAGAGGAGTTCAGGGTAAGATCTCCCCAAAACGATGAGGTCTCCCCGACATGAGAATGGGCCCACCGGGAGATAAAGAAGACTTCACCATGAGGTCACAGCGACAAACGATAGTCTCCCCGACATGAAAAATGTGATCGTTGAAGGATCCTAAGGTTCGCTATAGTGTCCCACCGACTGGCGACTGTCTTGCTGATGGTTTTCATGAGCTCGATATGACTTCTACAGTTCGTCGAAACATCTTTCCGACTATCTAATGTCATGTTGATGGTTGCTAAAAGTGATATAATCGCATCGGGGAGACACGATTAGTGTCTCACCGACATGCGATGTCATTTGAACCACCTTTGACTGCTCGAGAAGCTTGCGTGGTGTATGTATGACCAATCAGAAGAGGCTAAGAGGACTGATTGGCAATAGTTTGACTGATTAACTGTTCCCGCGAGGGAAGACCAACAAAATGCAAGTGAAATGGATTCCTTCTGAGATCCAAAGGTAATGGATCGACACGGGTGAAATGTTCAAATCTACAGGGAGGCCTGATGATGCTTCCAAAGGATGGTCAACGAGTAGAGAAGTCTAAAACATGAATGAGAACATGAACAAGGATGAAGAAACTATGAGTCACAGGGACAAATTGTAGTGATTACTAGCAGAGGTAGGCCAGTATTAATGGTGATACTTTGGAGCATTCAAGGCAGCTCTATGAAGGAGTTCAAAGATGGACATGGAGATAGAAGAGTTAATGCTGCAGCTGCATAAGATCTACAAATCATTCCCAGAACAAGCCGTCATCAGCATGGATAGCAGGGTTTCACATTGAATGCAGTTTTGACTCTCCTCAGAAAAATCTGCGGGCCGACCCTCCTGCAGGCAGTAGATATTTTGTTAAAAACCCTAAAGTAGTAGCCAACACATTCATTTTTTACATTCTATATATATGCCATTCTAGCCTCTTTGTAAAGGTTAGATAGTTAGAGGTAGAGAAAACGAAGGAAGAAAAGGAGAAGATACAGTGTTAGAACAAATAGTTAGAAGAAAATCTAGGAGTTAGTTAGTTAATAGAAGGAGACAGAGTTGCATCTTGATTCTTAGTAATGAGAGCTTCTTTTGTCTTCTTGTCTAGTAGTAAGATTTAGTATTGGATGTAATGTATTTTCCAAGCTCTCTTAGTGTAGTCAGAAATAATCTGGAGTTACAGATTCTCTGTACACTGGTGATTGTGCCAGCTTTGTAAATATTGCTTATCTTTCTTACTAACAGTAGAAGCAGTCAGATTTTAATCTACTTCAAATTGTGTTTTAGGATGGTGTTTGTCTACAATTAATCATTTGATTTGTGAAGTCTTCAAGGAATGAGATGTTGTTCTTGTGTTTTATTCAAATGGTAACTTAAAATCTGTTATTTTAATTAGCACTGTGAACGAAAGAGGTTGTGTGTTAATCACAAGTTTATTTTGTTCTGTAGTTTTAGTTAACAAACCCCTTGAAACTAACAAGTCTAGTTAAGGTTGGATGAATTATTGTTCTTTTCTGTTTTAAAGCTCTGGTCTATCTTTTTTGTTATTTCTTTAAAAACCCCAGTTAAATTAGGTTTTATTTCATGCTTGATCTTAGAACAATCCAGAAGCTCAACACCGGCAGGCCCTTTCAATATTACTATTACATTGACCAATTGAGCAACATCAATGCAGTTGAGAACCAACTACAAAGACCTTGGGAGCTAAGACATCCATGTGTTGTCTTTCTCTTTCAGGAGAAACAAAGTAGCAATATTCTGTTTGCATGTTGTTGTGCCACTAAAAACATCAACAGTCCACAACCACTTGACTTATTTCTTGCTTTTCAGTCTCTGCAGGCCTAAGTACAGAAGGAGTCACATCATCTAAAACTCTTTTCCTTTTATGCTCTTTCTCTCCCTTCCCAGAAGATGATCCAATATCAGTTATTCTTGTTGGGAGTGAAGCACCACCTTCTCCAAATCTCATTAATACTTTTCTAAAGAAACTATCATATATTTGTTCACAGTTCTCAAAGGAGTTGTAATGATTGAATATTTGCTTGCAAAAATGTATATTCCCTTTCCATACCACATTATCTTTTAATGGCAGACAATTCAGAAAATACATTAAAATGCATGTTGCCAAAGTACCAAACCTGAAACGATACTTAATGTCCCTAGTCAACTGGACATTTTCCATCAGCGATTCTTTCAACAGGCTACACAAGTCAAAGTTCTCGGCTTCAATTATCATCTTATGAGCAATATAAGTAGCACTAGCCAAAGTTGATCCCTCACGGTTCCTGAAATAGATTTTATATGAAATCCCATAAGCCACATACTTGGTCAAGTGGTCCTTGATTGATGAAATTATCAATGCCCTTTGATCTCCCCTGATTCTGGTTAGGGTTTCAACTTCCACATTTCTAATTGACTTTTTCTTTGGAATGTCACCATCTTTACACAGTCCAATTAGATTCTTGATCACGTGCTTAGTGATTTGATATGGTTTGTCCAATGTAATGGTGTCACCATCCAATTTATTCAAGAAAATCCAAAAAATATCCGTATTAACAAAATGAGGGAACTCGCTCCAGATATCCAGATTTCTATGTTTAGATCCTTCAAGCCTTTTGCAATCCAAGACCAACAACAAATTTCGCTCATCCCTAATCTTCTGACTATTATACTCATCTAGGGTTACAACACCTTTGATTTGCTTCATGATTATATTTTGAACAAACAACCACAAAATCCACGAAGATAATGATTGACGGAA
Organism: Sequoia sempervirens; assembly: GCA_007258455.2. Taxonomy (NCBI): domain Eukaryota; kingdom Viridiplantae; phylum Streptophyta; class Pinopsida; order Cupressales; family Cupressaceae; genus Sequoia; species Sequoia sempervirens. The sequence continues at coordinate 42,328 of VDFB02269629.1, read as the reverse complement.
ATACCTTAAGATTCGCTACTCAAATTCCTTTTGATCCTTTGAGATGAGTAGAAAAATGCCAACGAGCTTGTTCTTCTTTAATACAATGTGTAGAAAATGAAGTTCAAAATTCCCTTATATAACTTCGCTAACTTTCACTTTTGATGCATTAAATGCATTGCCCTAGAAGTTTCGATGAGACTACAGACTTAGATAGCAAGCAAATGATTTAGTTGCAGATTATTCCAATTTCTTCCAGTTCATCATATGAATTCCAATACTTCCTTTTGAAAGTGACTCAACGACTAACAACATCCACTAATCTAACATTTTCAATAAACTGGGGGAATAAGAGATTTTTCATGAAAAACTCCCCCTAGGCCATTGGCCTAACATTAGTTACCGGAAGGGCTATCGGTGGAGGCTTCTAGTGCAGGATTATTTCCATCATCATATTTGGTTTTTCTCACCCATGTCTTTTTCATCTAATCTTTTATCTCTTCCATAGAAGCTTTTGTCTTACCTTTGTGTTTTTGCGAAATATTTCTCTGATAATCCAAACTTCTTTTATTCATATTTTTGTTCTAGCATAATTTTGTTGTATGACCAAGATTGTTACAATTAAAGCATACCAGACCTCTCTATCTATACCGGCCTCTCCATTGATTTAAAATTGCCCTGCACTGATTAGAAGTATGCCCAAATCTTCCATAGGAATAGCATCTAAGTTTACTTATATTAACAGTTATTCTTCTACATTCTAATGCTTTATGACCAAACTTCTTGCATTGAAAACATTGACCAAGAAATGATAAAATGCTAGGACTTATCTTTCTACACTGAGAAGCCATGTGTCCAAATTTATTACAAACAAATCAATATCCATTAAATCTTTGAGCATTAGGTTGCCTTACCAGATATCTTCTTCCTCTATTCTTCTTTTTAGGATTCTTCTGATTAGATTCATAACATTCTCCTTCTTCATATCCAAGACCCTGCTTATCATTTATGTTTTTCTGACTTTTAGTTATTTCTTCAAGCTTGGTTGAGCTCATCTTAAATTTTTCTTTGAATTCATTTGCAATAGCCAGCTCATTTGTGAGAATTACTAACTGTCTCTCAAGCTCTTTCTCATTGCTTCTGGATTGTTGTAGTTCCATTTCTAGCTGAGTGAATCCACTATCAATTCTGATGCATTCCTCAGTTTTATCCTTCAAGGACTGGGTTAGATTTTCCTCATTCTTCTTTCTTTGCTCAATTTCTATGGTAAACATCATTGCCACTGATTCCATTTCAAGTTTTAGGGATGTATTATCCTTAGCCAACTTATCACATTCTCCTATTATCTCTTTTAGGGTTTGATTTAAATGCACATCATCTAAGCCTTTTATTTTCTTTTTGCTTCAACTAATCACATAGTTCCTTCCTCTTTTCTTTTGAATCACTTATCTTATTTTTCAGTGATTGAATGAATTTTTCAGCATCTACAAGACTTTCTTTGAGTTCCATGACTTCTGCTTTGGATTGATCAAGATCATCAAGTGCCAACATCAACTGTTGTTGAAGACCACTAGCATCCATTGTAATCACCAAATCCCCCTCAAGCTATTAGGATTTAGAAGAGGAACCTTGCTCTGATACCAATTGTTGGATGCATGGAACACTAAGAGGGGGGGTGAATCAATGTTCAACAAATTTTACTATTCATATTAAATTTAAAACCATCTACAACAATGTAAGAACTTTGTGCAGTATTAGCAGCATAAGACTGATAAGAACATGAACACCATAACACCAAATATTTTACGTGGAAACCTTGTTAGGGGAAAAACCATAGTGGAGATTAATCCACAAAGTTTTTACTCTATTAAAAGTAAAGATAAAAGGGGAATTCCCTTGCATTCAGGCTCACTCCCTAGAGCTCATTGCTCAACAAAATAGAGGCTCACTACCTACAATACATATGATAGAATGTAGCTACAAAATTTGAACTGATGGGACAACATCTTCAAATGCCAGAGTTCAATTCCAATGAAGCACACAATCTACTCTCTAATCACACTCTTTTCATGCTCTATTCTACACTTCAACAAAAGTCTTCCTGCAACACATATAATAACTCACTTGATGATTTTCTGATGTAGGCTCATAGTACTATACAAATTTTTTTCATAAATACCATACACACATTTTTCACATTCTTGCATACCAAAGATGAAATACCGATCTTCTTTATATATCCACTATCATCAATTTCACTATATGTCAGCTTGAAGCAAAATATAATAGCTTTCCTTGTGTCGGCCCAAAATCATAACTCACAATTTAGTGCGTACCTACATAAGTTGACTAAACTCATAGTAGGGACCCAAACAAAGGTTCAAAAATAAGAAAATAACAAAACATTTACTCCATAAACATTTGTGATCCATGATATTGAACATGTCGGCCACAAGAGAAGAATAGACAATGAGTTATACCACAAAACCTCTTAATTTGAGCTATGATAGTAGTAATGCCACAAAAATTCTTCAACAGAGTAAGATACATGTTGGGAAACCTTCCTTGCAGATCCACACAACAAAATAATGATCCAGTGAGGTAACCGAATCAACAGACTAACCGAATGTCTTGTTCAGCCAGTAAACTACGAAAATATAGATCTTTAGCTAGTATGATCATAACCGATACTGTGGACCAAACTGAAGACTTTAGTTGCCATCAATGACAACACAGGTATCCAAAAATCATGTCCACAACCATCATATGCCAACATATAATGTTCTTCAAATAAAAAATGCAAGTGTTCAAAGGTCGGGTTCACCAAAATGAACACAAAGAAATAGGGTTCCACCTTTTAGGAGATGGAACAATTAGGGAACCTATTTCACTCTTAGTTTAGTAGTAAACCAAAATCCCTTAACTAAGTAACTCAGTTGAGGGAAGGGTATATATGAGAGGGTTTCCTTAGGTGTGATTAAAAAGGGGAGTTCACCACTAAGAAAATGCTTAGAAAGAAAGAAATGAATGAAATATGCAAATATAACTAAATGACATAGAAAATGGAAGTTAAATCAGAGTAATAAACTAAGGATAGACAAAGAAGCACCTGGAAAATTGGAGATTTCCAAAACAAGGTCAACAACTCTAAAATTCTAACTTTTGATGTGTACTAGGGCTCATAGGCCAAACTAGGCTCTTTCATCCCAATTACGGTTTCTGGGCTAAATTTGGAATATGCTACTGGCAAACCAAGATCTATAGAAAATTGGTGAAAAGAGGTATACTAGGATTCATATGCCCAAGGTGGCGATTTAGTCCCAGCATTTGGGTTCGACTGAAACTTTTGTAGCCTCAAGTGATCTTCTATAGTTTTTTCTTGTCCAATCTCCAAGCCTAAAAGTCTAAATTCTAGCCTATAGGTGAGTTTTTGTGAAGATGACAACTTTGACTTCAAAGGATCTTCAAGTCTCAAAACACCTAAATCTTTAATCACACATGAAGATGGAAAAATGTTGATTTTTTAGTGGATAGGGGTTTTCTTTGGTCAAACCCCATTTTGGTAATCCAACCTTGAAATGAAATAAAATAGAATGAAGGAATGATGAATGAAAAATATGCAATGTTGCAACTCACCAAACCCTTGAAAAAAATGTTGCAATCTTGTGTGAGATGGATCCAATGGATGTGGATCTTGACTCTTGATCTTGATATGAAATAATGTCTTTGAATGCTCACTTGAATCATGAGAACCTACATCACAAATGTTAGCTCAAAAACACACATGTGCATGGTGACTTTGACATGATGCTTGAATCATGAATGCTGCTCCAAATTATTGATAATTAGCTTTTGAATTCTCTTTTAAAATCTCTTGAAAGTGCTCTTATGATAACTTGATGACTTGTACACTTTCTATATCTTGTTAGGATAAAATATATGAAATAACCTTATATTTATACTTTTTTATGCCAAATTTCCCAAAATTACAACACTACAAGCCAAAATCAGATCTAGGAGAATAAAATCCCACCAAGAATTGAATTATAAATAGTTTCAAGCTAAAGTGGGACTCATACGCTAGTTGGGGTGTATGAATCCCAATAGCCTAAGCTTGGGACATAAATTTCAAGAAATGTTAAGTTCAATGCAATATTCAGGATCAGGCCCTGAAACCTAGGTGAGACCCATATGCCGAAGGTGGTGTATGAGTCCCAAATCACTAGATCTAGAAAAAACAACCCAAAAACATGAATTATGATTAGTCATTTAATAAATGTCTAGATTATCCTTAGAAAAATGCATTAAATTAGGCTTGTGGATACAAAATAGGACCAAATAAGCCATAAAGAAGCCCAATTTTAGCAGGGGGGCCCAAAAAAGTGTGAAAAAGTAAAGGGGTGCATTTTTCTACACTACGGTATTAAATTGAAAGGCTTACAAGATTTTTATAGCTCTAGGGTTACCAAAGTTGATTTGCTTAAATATAGTCAAACTGCCCAATATTATGAATCAAAACCAAAAGAACCAAGGGATCCTAATTTCTTAGAGAAGGGGAAGATGATGTTGAGCATTTATAGTTCCTTCCCACATTCAATTAGTTGGGGAGAATTTTAGTCTTTCTAGGACTATTGCTATTTTTAGGCTTTTTTTTATAGTTACTCTTTTTGTTGTTATCTGTTGACAATTGTCTTTCATTAACTATTAATTGAGTAATCTTAGGAGGTAGTTTTTAGGTTTTTAGGAACAATTATAAGGGAATAAAATAAAGGAGGAGTGAGTTAAAATTGAGAAAAAAAAAGTGAAGGGAATAAATAGAATAGGGGTTACAAATTTGGAGTTAAGATTATATATCACTGTGTTATTTTGAATTTTGAGGGAACTAAATGATGATATATTATTTTATCATGTATTTTGATATATGGAATGAATACTTGATACTCTTCCTAAAATTATTAGTCTTTGTTTCAATTATATCTTTTCTTGAGTTAGATCAAAACATGAGCTTTTCCTTTTGAGAATTAATTTGTAGGTACAAAAATTCTATCTTCATCAGAGATCATGGAGAGCTTGACAAATGGCACAAAGGGATTGATTGAGGATGGTGCATCCAAGATTATAAGGGAATCAAGGGTTTATTTTTGACATGTGAGTTAGTGGAGGGGTAGAATTGGATGGGAGAATAGCAAGTTCCTCGGTAGGATCTCCAAAAAGGTAGGTTTTAGCTTGACCCATATCTTGGGGGTACATGGGTAATTTAAATTTGAATTTTATGAAAAATAATTAGATTTCCCCATGCTCCAATGTACTATGGGTAAACTAAAAATTGGAGAATAGAAGCTTGACCAATGCCTTTGAGTAGCACTTGTATGAACTTGGTATGACAAGTGCATTTTATGGGAGTTTGGATTGGTTAAATATGTGTTTAATTGTAAAGTAGAAAAAAGGATCCTATATCTAAAAATTAGATTAACTAGGATCAAATCTTTTTCTTAACTCTATATTCGAAAACAAACCAACTAAGGTTTTATGATTGGATAACTACCACAAGGGAGATCTCATCTCCTAGGGTTTGGTTATTTTGAGTTTCAAAGAGGAAAAATTTGATGTGCATTTTAATTAGCCTATTTGACATAAACCCTAGATTTGAAAATATAATTTATCACATAGATGAAAATGAAAAATTGGTGGAATAAACATAGATCTAGAAAAGTGATATAGAGACTTGGACTTGAAAGTTGAGTCTAAATTTGAGGGTTAGGGGTAGTGGTGCCTTGGGATAGAAAAGGTTCTTTTTATGGTCTTCAAAACATTGATGATGTGTTATAGTCTACTTGGATCTAATGTCCAAATCTAGCCTCACAATGCAGAAATGTACAAGTAAATTTTACACTGAAGTTGGTACCAACCTACCAAAGACAAAAATTCCCTAATTTTCTAGTAGGTAACAACCTACCATAGACATCAATCCTACTGGAATACAATGATAATGCTTTTGGATCTAAAATATGACTATGATTTGTGTTAGAGTCAATGTTGACACTCTTCCTTACTAAGAATGATCTTTTGATACTAGAACTCTCTCTTTTTTTCATGCTTCTATACTAAAAATCACCTCACTCCATTATAGCCAATAAAATTGATGTAACACATAGTTACAATGCATCTGAGCATTTGAAATATATACATGACATTACATTAACACTCTTCCATGTTAGCTAGGGATCCGTAAGAGAAAGGATGACATAAGTTGAACCTTAATTCAAATTACATGAAATGTGTAACACAATGGTCCAAATATAAAATTATTGCCACAAAAAGAACATGATGTCTTACACTACCACAAGAACCAAGTAATTAGGTCCTATCCTAACACCACACACAAGATTTGAATTTTTTATACTACTAGTCATTACCACACACGCCTTGAAATTCAAATAGGTTGAAAAACCTTCTAACACTTCAAACATCTTGCATACTTAGCATATCCTTTGAAAACTTATGAAACTAATATAAAAAGTGTATAAATACTCTCCTTCCAAATCGTAGAGAAACACTACATTTTTAAAAGAAATGCTAACCACATTTGTAATGCTATAGAAATCTCTTTTCCCAAAAGATGTTGCACAAACTTTCAAACCACAATACTCATACTATTTGCATACTCTAGATGGTATAATAAGCATACAATACACACCAACTATTGAGAGGTAGTCACGTCTCAATAAAACTTGATGTATGTTACTTGATATAGGATCTAATTTATGAGACAACTTCTTCATGATTAATGATTATAAATACATAGCACTTTAATTCAAGGGGAATATAATGATAATTCAAGTACTCCTACATTCTCTTTCATCTTTGACAACCTTGACATTTGATAGCCTTGACACCCTTTAACAATAACATGCAACAACCTTTGACATCAATGACAACCTATGTTCAACAATCTCCCCCTTTGTCATTATGGTAAACATCAAAATATTGGGCCACCAAAAGAATTGTTGAACTATTGGGCCACCAAACCATCCTTTTAAAAATATTTCTTCATTGTAGCATTTTCTTCACTCTCTCCCCTATAGAAGATATAGCATTTTAAGATAATTATTCTTTCTGAGAAATTCAAAATTTCTAGCTCACTTTCTCCTTAATTCAACATTCTGAGAAACTTAGCATTTTGAGCTCATTTTCTCTCCCTTTGACATCAATGGTAAAGTGTTAGCACTTTCTCCCCCTATGAGGAGGCACCACTTTTCCACACTGATATTAGCTTTTTCAAACACATCCTTCTCCTCCCTTCATTTTTTGGTACACATCACAATTGGCAAACCTGTTTCCCAAATAGACTCCCCCTAAGTCAATTCTTTACTGCCTCTAAAAATATTATGCAAGACCACAAAGCCTTCTTATGGTAGGGAGACCAAGCTCACCCTCAACATGTGCTTCCTCTTGATTCAAGAGGAGGGATACAAAGATCCTAACTTCTACCAAAGAAACTCAAATGTCTCCTTAGGAAGTGGCTTTGTGAATATATAAGTTGCTTAATTCTTTGTATCAACATATTCCAATCTTACCTCCTTCTATACAACCTTATCTGTCAAGAAATGACACTTTATTGCAATTCTTTTTGCCCTTGATTGTATCATTGGATTCTTTCAAATACTTATGGCATTGGTGTTATCACAAAGAATAGTGATAGGTTCGTTCAATTCAATCTTCATTTCCTTCAAGTTTTGCTTCATCCAAAGCACTTGAGTGCAACATGATGTTGCAATAATGTATTCTACTTATGTTGTAGATAGAGAAATTGATCATGTTTCTTTCTCAACGGAGACACTAAACTATCACTAAGAAAGAATGCTCCACCACTTGTGCTCTTTTGGTCATCAACACATCCTACCCAATCTACATCTATGTATGCAGCCAAAGTGAAATTTTCACTCTTTGGATACCATAGTCCAAATTCTTTAGTAGCCTTCAAATATCGGAATATCCTCTTCACTAATTTTACATGAGTCTCTTTAGGTGCTTCCTAAAATCTAGCAACCATTCCAACTTCCTATAGAATATCTAGTTTGGATGCTTTCATACATAGAAAACTATCAATCATGGACCTATAAAAATTTTGATCTACCCAAGCATATTCATCATCTTTACTTAACTTGCATTTGGTAACCATAGGCCTTCCAACCAAACTGTAGTCTTCCATATTGAACTTAATTAGAATCTCCTTAATATACTTGTATTGTGATAAGAAAATCTCTTTTCCTGATTGTACAATATGAAACCCAAGAACGAAAGGTAATTATCTTAATATAGAAATCTAAAATTAAATTTTGCATCACCTTTTGATGTCATCCACATAGACATGTATTAACTGCTACCTCCAAAAATGATGTCATCCACATAGACCACAACTATCAACATTTTATCTCCTTCTGATTTTATGTATAGATTATTATCTGCACTTCCTCTCTCAAATCCTTACTACTACAAGTATCCATCCAACCTTGAATACCAAGCTCTGGGAGCTTGCTTAAGTCCATACAAAGCTTTCTTCAATCTACAAACATAATCCAAATTGTTAGAATATTGAAATCCTTTCAGTTGTTCAATATATATCTCTTCTTCTAGTTGTCCATTCAAGAATGATGACTTCACATCTATCGGATATACATTGAAGTTCTTGAATGATGAAAGAGCTAAGAATATTTTGATTGCCTCTACAATTGCCACCAAATAAAATGTCTCTTTAAATCCTATTCCTTCAACCTAAGCATACCCTTTACACACAAGTATTGCCTTATTCCAAATCACTTCACCTTCTTTATTTAGCCTATTTCTGAATACCCACTTGGTTCCAATCACATTCTTATCTTTAGGTCTTGGGAAAAGTTTGTAAGTTCCATTCTTCATGATTTTATTTGGTTCTTCCTCCATAGCTTCTCTCCATCCTTTCTCTTTGCTTGATTATTTATATTACTTAGGCTCTATCTTTGAAAATAAAGAAAAGTGTACTTTCTCACTTTCTCTCTCAATTCCCCTCTAGGTCTGAACTCGACTATCTTGATCTCCTATGAAGTGGTCTTCAAAATGATTTCTCTGAACATACTTTGTTGAAATCTTTGTGACAACTTCTCAATCTTCAATACTGTTTTGATAGGTTGTTCATCATCTTCTACTTCTATAAAATTAGTAGACTAAATAGTCTCATCAACTCTCACATTTTCACTTTACACTATCCTCTTCAATATTTTCTTATAACATATATAAGTTTTACTTCTTAAAGAATAACCAAGAAAACTCTTGCATCTAATCTAAAATCAAACTTACCTAAATTTTCTTCATCTCTCTTAATGTAGCACTTACTTCCAAATATTCTAAGGTGTCTAACTGATGTCGATCTTCCTCTCCATAGCTCATATGGTGTCTTGTCATTCTTGCACATGATTTAAACTCTATTCAGAATGTACACAATAGTCTGTTTAGCTTCTCTCTAGTATATATTCAGTAAATTTCTTTAACATAACATAGTTCTATCCATCTCCTATACACACCAGCTATTTCTTTACATAACTTCATTTTTCTATAGAGTTCTAAGGGATGAAAAATGCCTCCCAATCCCATGCTCTTCATAGAATCTATCATACTCCTTAGTAGTGAATTCTCCACCTCTATCTAATCTCAGAACCTTGATTATCTTTTTGGTTTCATTTTCTACTAATTCCTTGAATGCATTAAACTTTTCAAAATATTTGAACTTCTCTTTCAAAAATGTTATCCACTTCATTCTAGTGTAATCATTAATGATCATCATGAAATACATGTCTTGTTGTATACTTTTAGTCCTCATGGGTTTGCATAGATTTTTTATGAACTAGATCTCAAGGTTTTGATGTGGAAGAATCCTTAACGAGATATTTTCTTCTTGTTTGCTTCCCTTCATGACATGGCTTGTAGTTGGTTGATTAATGTTTCTCAATATTTGGCATATCCTAGACCAGGCCTATTGAGCTAATCTTTACAATATCATCAAAGTTCATATGTCCTAAAATTTTGTGCCAAAGCAACTTTCATCCTTATGTGTAGTGAGACAACCATATCCATTCAACTCACTGAGATAATAAATGGCATTGTCTATCCTGCTCCCTTCTATAATTAGTTCACTAGTACTTGATTATGTTGTTTCAGAATCTTCATCACTAAAAGATAGCTTATAGCCATTTTCACACATTTTATTGGAACTTAATAGATTATGCTTTAAACCTTTAGAATACAAAACATCATGTGTCTTTGTTCTTCCACCATCAAGACTTAAAGTACCCTTACTGAAGATTTTGGCAATTGAATTATTTATAAGGGTCATACAACCACCTCCAAATTTCTTGATATTTTCATAAACTTACTTTTATCTCCAATAATGTGGCTAGATCAACCATTTTCTATCATTCACTTATTCTTCTCCTTCTGAGCATGTAGTTCAATTTGAGCAATCATTGAATTTTCTAACTTCTTCTCTTTAGGAATTTTCTTCCAAAAATTTTTTATTCAAGACTTTTTCTTTATGATCATTTTCTTCCTCTTTCTCATAGTGGACTCAAAAAATTGCTTCTACAGTTCCTTGCAATGTGTCTAAAGTTGTTACACTTGAAATAAATGATATTAAAATCGTACAGAGGTGCAAATGAATTGTTACAAACAAAGTTATTTCTTCCTACTAGAGCTCTTGTAATGTCCACAACTTTATGATAAAAAAGTATTGCACTTGAAACAATAACAAGAGAAATAAAAGTTTAACCTAGTGTTGTATCCCTATCTTCCAGTTCTTCTTTTATTCTACACTTGAATAAATCCATCATTATGTGTCATGCTTCCATCACTCACCATGGTTATTTCAGACTTTGAACTTTTAGAGCCTGTCACTTCTAGACTTACCTTAGTAGTCTTCTCAAAATATTCTATTACCTTCTTCTGATCATCAAAACCTATTTCAATTTTTACATGTGGAGCTTTTTGACTTCCCAAAATTTGATCTAGGGTTTCATTACTTTTACCAAACTTCATATGTAGTTCTCGGTTCACTTTCTCAAGCTATTTTTTTACTATCACAATTTATACTTCTAGTTTTTCATAGTCTATCATTTATACATTCTTCAAATCCTTAGATACCTTTACTTTAGCTCTCACTTTTTCTACAATTTTTTTCTTCAATCTCTTGATTTCCTTCCTAGCACACATCAATTATTCCATAAGATCTACCTCTTCTTCATTGTTTTTGGAACCCATTTTTGATTCTCCTTCAATAGGCTCAAAATCCATGAATACAACCTTTTATTTTTCATCTCCAGATTCATCTTCTTCTTCACTAGATTAATCATCTTCCTTATTAGTATAGAAACTCTTATATTTCCTCCAACATTTAAAATTTCTCTAAAATAATTTCTTTCCATTATTTTTCTCAACATTCTTAGTATTCTTATAGGGACACTTAGCCATAAGATTTCCTACTTCACCATAATTGAAACAATTGAAAGTTAGCTTACCTTTATACTTACCAGAACCTCTTTGCAGTTTTCTAACAAAATTTGCTTCTTCTAGATCTGATCCAATATCAAAATCTTGATCAACCTACTTCATAGAAACCCTAAAAGAAACATCTTTCTTTATTGAATCTTCACTTTCAAACCTCATCTCAAATGTAGTTAGAATTCCATGCAGTTCAGTCAACTGTAAAACATTCAAATCCTTAGTTTCTTCAACAACAAAGACTTTAGATTCAAACCTTCTAGGAATAGATTTGAATACCTTTTTCACAACACTATTTTCTTCTAATTTCTCACCAAGACCTTAGAGAGAGTTTATAACTTCATCATCCCATATCATGAGTGCAAATATATTCTCATCTTCTCTCATCTTCAAACCTTCAAACTAAACTCTATAAGTTTGCAACTTTTCCACTTTACTTTCTCATCACCTTCATATATTATCTACAATTTATCCCATATATTGTTTTTTTTTTTCATTAAATCACTCAAAAATTTAGAATTAGTTAATCTACATGAAATAACATTCATTTCCTTAGCATTGAGTTCACAAGCCCTCTTTCTGACCTAATACCTAGGAGGGTTTTTAGGAGGCTCATATCCTTCTACTAATGAAATTCAAATGTCTATTCTGAAAGCCATCTTGAATAGGACTCCATCCTAACTTTCAAAAAATGCAAAATTAAATCCATCAAAGATTGGTGCTTTATTTCCAGAAAAACTTTCATGTGCCATCTTAGACCTACTTTAAGCTGTTAGGAATTCTTGAAAGGAACTTGTCTCTGATACCAATTGAAGGGCATACATTCTACTAAGAGGGGCGTGATTTAGTAGATATAAACTATTTTAAAATTATTTAAATTTTACTAAAATTATATGATTCTTCACAAAAAACTCTTTTGCAAGAAATTGAAGCATAAATGAAAAAACATAACATAAATCACACACAAGTGAACACAAGATGTACGTGGAAACCCAAGATGGGAAAAGCCATGATGAGAAAATTTGCTTGGATGTACTATCCAAATCAAGCCGCACAATGCAAAAATATACGATTGAATTTTAAACAATAAAGAAGGTACCGACCAACTGAGGGAAACAATCCCCTATGTGCTAGTAGGAACCAAACTACTAGAGACATCAATCCCCTAATGGAACAATACAATAGCTAGAACACCAATCTTATTGGAATACAATGATAATGCTTATGGATCTAAAATATAACTCCGATATGTATCAGATTCAATGTTCTCACTCTTCCTTATTGAGAATGATCTTCTAATACTAGTTATCTCTCTTTTCTTCATAGTTTTGTACACAAAATCACCTCACTCAACTATAGCTGATACAACTAATGTAACACAAACTTACAATGCATTTGTAAATTTGAAATATAATACATTAAATTACATTAACACTCTTCCATGTCGGCCATGGATCCATAAAGAGAAAGGATGACAAAAGGTGGACCTAAATTCAAATTACATGAAATGTGTAACATAATGGTCCAAACATAAAATTCTTGGCACTAAAAGAAAATGATGTCATACGCTACCATAGGAACCTTAAGAAAATCATATCCTAATACCACATATGAGATTTGAATTTTGTGAACTATTAGCCATTAGTTCACACACCTTGAACTTCAAATAGGTTGATAAACCTTATTACACTTCAAAAATATTTCATATTGAACATATCCTTCAAAAACATAGGAAACTAATAAAACAAGTGTAGACATACTCTCCTTCCAAACCGTAGAGAAACACTACATTTTTGAAAGAAATTCCAACCACATTTGTAATGCCAAAGAAATCTCTATGCCCAAAATATATCCTTGCATAGACATCCGAACCACCGCACTCATACTGACTACATAATCTGTAATGTATAATAAGCATACAATACACACCAATTATCAGAAGGCAGTCACATCTCAACAAAACTTGATGTATGTTACTTGATATAGGATTTGATTAATGAGACAACTTCTTCATGATTAATACTTCTTAATACATAGCACTTTAAGTCAATGGAAATATAATGAAAATTCAAGTACTCCTACAATCTCTTTCATCTTTGACAACTTTCACATTTGACACCCTTGATACCCTTTGACAACAACTAACAACCACCTTAGACATTAATAAGAACCTATGTTCAACAAGTGTAATTGTTCAAAACTATAGCAGAATCATAAATAGAGGAATGTATGATTTACTATCAATGGGGATTAACTATTTCTTGAGACTCTATATTTTCGACTTCTTTTTGAAATATACTTGCAAATATCTAAAATTCTTCGTAATTTAGCTTTGAATGCTAGTTTTTGTTATGCAACCTACACCAATTTTTCATTGCATCCTCATTGAGATACACATTTCTAGGGGGATGATTGTATGTTGTAGTTGGGAGCTCTAGTGGTGATAGTACTCTATAGTGTCAAAAAAAGAATCCTTTAATATTTTTTACACTCGTTTGGGTCCTCCTTATGGATTTTGGCTTAATTTTTCCTTGATTTATTGTTTCAATGTGGATAACACATTCAAATTAGGTCTTGGGACCTTGTGAACTAATGGAATTTAATGGTGCATTGCAAAGGTGTTGTGAAGTGTTGTAACACACTTTCACACTTTTCTAGGGTTTTACAAACCTAAACATAATTTTAATCATAATTAACATTAATCTTACCTTATTTAGAGTGTTGTAAAGTGTTGTAACACACTTTCACATTCCTCTAGGCTTTTCATTAATGATTTGGATTTGTTATGCTTTAATTGGCCCTATTTCACATCCACAAGCCTCATTTATTGCATCTTTCTGAGGATAATCCCGACACCAACCAGTAACTATTCATCATTAAAGTTTGTGCCTCTCTGAAATCCTTATGGTAAATTTAGCGAGTGGGGGACTGATTTGTACCTCACTGAATACCTTCGATATTTTTATAGAAAGTTGGATCTTCTTTGAGTTTTGGAGAAAAGGGTATAAGGAAATGTAAACATAAAACATAAAAATGGTGATCTGCCAAAGCTTTTACAACATTTAAAACTCAATCTTTCCTATGAGTGACATATTAGACACATAATGCCACAACCCTTCATTGTTGGGAAGAGAACAAACAACAAAGGATAACTAGAAGCACAATGCAATCTTTCAAATCTCCCCACAGGGAGTGTTCATTAAAGTCTGATCAAACATAAAGATTTCTAAGGGTAACAGAAAAAATTCAAAAATTGTATAAAATCTCTCTCTTCTTGCAACACAATATGAAAAAACAAAAACCTTTTAGGAAAATGAAGAAGTTCATAGACATAATCCAATTTCCAAAAGTTATTATACTACCATATAAACCCACAACATGGAAATCAACTACTCATACTATTTGAATTCAGCTTGAAATAATGTCTCATTTAGAATGAAAACATGAAGAATTGCTGTAGGGATAGGATGTATTTCACCTAAACAACATAAAAACAAGTTAGATTAATCACCAAACTAATCCTCAAACCCTTACAATACTCCTTTCACCATATGACTTTGCCTTTCCAACTAGGTTTGTAGACCGGGTTTACACAACCTTTCCTCTCAGAGTTTCTCACCACAACTTAACTCATGATAGTCTCAAACACCCTTCATAGCTAGCTTCAACATATCTCCAACCAACTAGGGTTCCTTTTTGAAAAAACTCTCAAAATTCAATTACACTGTTGTCCTAACAGGTCAATTAGGCCTATTTTTCAAAGGAACAACTCTTGAATCTTACAAGAAACTCTCAATAACCACTCAGTCCTCTAAGATAGTCTACAAAAATCCATTTTCAACAATTTTTAAGACTCCAAACTTTCATTCTATCCCTGACCCAAGAAACCCTTGTTTTCACCATTTAATGGTAGGGTTTTTCCAAACTCAAGGTTTCTAACCACTCAAAACCAAGGAAATACCTCCAAAACACCTTATTATGTCTACAAAAACTCTCAACACCACCACATAGCTTTCACTCACACTATTTTAACAAACTCTCACTCAAAACCATGGTTTTTCACACTCTAGTTCATCACTTTCATTAGGACAGTTAGGGTTTTGTCCCCCAAAAACTCACCATTCCAATCAAAACCTACTTCCAATCATCCTAAACTAACATATAATTCCAATTCCATAGAGACATGGTGATGACAGTTTGTGGAATGGGCTTAAAACATATTTAAGTTTGCAAAACCCTTAACAAGGTATACATGGCTTGTTACAGTGAAATGAAGATAAAACACCTCAAACATAGTTTCAAAAGCTCACATCAATTGCAAAACAAAGTTATTTCACCCCTCTACCAATTTGAAAAGCTTATGGAGTGCAATTTTACCATACGAGTTCATATAATTTGCTGGTAATTGAAGTTTATAGAGAAAAATACTGAATTTTGAACAAATAATAGGGGTTCTCTTATTGGTTCTTCTTCAAAATAGCTTCAACAACATTTGACAATGAAGGATTACATTTTTTTATACATTTATTTCATGAAACTTCCTACCAAAACTGACCAACTGCATTACAACTTCCACTTGACTGTTGGTATCCCTGAATCTTGCATGTTTTTGTAATTACAATATTGACAACTTTTGTCAATTTTAACAAATTTGCACTTTTGAACCCCAAGACCTTATAAAAACCACCAAGTGACTCAAAACACTATTTGATGATCACATATGACCTTATTTAACATATTCCATGACTTGACTCACTTAACCCTTCCTTGACCCATAATAAACTTTATTTACCTATTTTGCAATTTCATGCATTATTGACAACATTGCAACATTGCTTTACAAAATTAAACCTCTACTTACATTCAAGTGGCCAATGAAGCCTTATTGACACAAAAAAATGACCACAAACACCTAGTCTAACCTATGACTCATCATTTTGATCAAAATTAGAAGAAACTAGTTAGGTGCTCCTACACCATGCAACCACCTTTAAACTCTTTCCAAGTCTCTTGGAAAGGTGCTTCAATATGCTCCAACTTGTATCTAACATCCTCTTTCTTTTCACCTTCTCTTTTTCTCTTCCTCTGATCCATACATTGTTGTCTTGCAAGTTTATCTCTGTATTCAGACTATTCTTCATCAACCTTTCCTCTCTTTCACTTAATATGCCCTATCAAACTCCTCTTGACTCTTCCTTTGTTCTTGACTATCCTAGTAACTTTTCCAACATCTGCAAATACACTGTCTTTATTCTTGGATCCTTCCACTTCTTTACTACCTCTAATTTCACTAACCTCTACTTTGACAAACTCATCAACCATTGTCCTTCCAACTATTGATTGTCCCTTCACTGTTTTACACACCACAGGGAAAATGACTGCCCCAACAAGCACTCCTTCACTCATTACTTGCCTTTCCATAGGCTTTCCCTTCTTAATCTACTATGTCTCAGACTGAGACACATCCTCATTCACTTTCTTTCTCCACATGAAGACACTCTTCTTCTCAATTGTTTACAAATCATTTGCACTTTTTTTATCTACTGTCTTACCTTTATCAAGCCTTGTACTAGTTTCCAATCCTTTGTTCTCAACATCACCTTCATCAACATTCACAAACTCCTTTCTCCCAACCATGATAACCTCACCATTTTCTTTTTCCTCTTCATTCAATGGAGTTAGAATGAACATTCTCCCATCTTTTTCAATTGTGTATGTATTTTGTTTCCCATCATACATGGCTGACCTATCAAATTGTTAGGGCCTTCCTAGCAACATGTGGCAACAACTCATGGGAAATATGTCACAAAAAACCCTATCTCTATATTGACCAATTTGAAACTCTACATTAGCTTGCTCATTCACCAATATAGATTGTTGATCACTAATCCAAGACACTCTATAAGGCTTCTCTATAGGCATTCTTTGCAAGTTCAATTTGTCCACCATATCACTAGATACCATATTATCAGTGCATCCAAGATCAACTACTACTTTGCATACCTTATTTTTCAATATGTAGGCTATCCTAAACAAAGTAGTTCTTTGGATTATCTCTTTCTCCTTGGAGGTCTTCAACATTTATCTTTTCATCATCAGCATCTCACATACTTTAGCAGTTGCACGTAGAGTACTTGAATTACAACTTTCACTTTCATCTTCTTCTTGAATAATCTGAGCTCTCCTTTCATTTTTCTTTTCTCCTCCACTTGAAGTTGATCCAATCTCCTCTAGATACTTGAATAATGGGTGACAATACTTTCCACACTTGTAACATTTTCCTGAAAACTCATTAGGATCTCTTCTTGGCCTAAAACTTGTCCTTCCACCTCTCCATCCTCTTGATTCTGGTGCTTGTTCTTTAATCTTGCTTGCACTCTCTTGTTATTCATTGATCTTCCTTGTACCTCTCTCTCTATTCATGTTACCTCTACCCCTTTCTTTCCTTTCTTTTCTTCTCTTGATTCTATCTTCTGCCCTTACTGCTATTTGGAAACATTCTTCTATTGTTTTAGGAGGGTTCAAATTGATTTCATCTCTTATGTTCAACCTTAAACCACTCAAATACTTGTCTAATATTTCAATCTCATCTTCATTGTGACCTACCCTAATGCATAACCTATGAAATTCCTTAGTATAAGACATCACATCCAACTCCCTTTGCTTCAATTCTTGCAATTTCATAAAAGTTTGTATAGCATAGTTTGTTGGTCAAAATTGAACCTTTACTTTTGCTACCATCCTATCCCAAGAGCTTATCTTGGACTTACCTTTTTTGACCCTATCTTCTTGAACAAAGTTCCACCATGTGAGGGTTGGCCCCTTCCATTTTTTCTTTGCATATTTCACCTTCTTACTATCCTCTATGTCTTCAAATTCAAAAAAGTTATCTAAGGCATCAATCCATGCCAAAACCTGTTCACTATCCATCTTACCTCCCTACATTGGGACTTCAACTTTTACCTTTGGAGTGTTATCACCTTTTACTGCCTTTAACATCTTGATCATTCTCTTTTCTTCAAGATCTAAATCATCTTCATCATCCTGGACTAGAGGGTTTCCTTCTTCCCCTTCATCTTCCTTATCACTCTGGTCTTCATTCACCATTCCTCTTCTCTAGTTCCTCTCCAGAACTGCTATCCTTGCTAAGGTGGCTTCTTGGGACTCTTTATAGATCCTTTCCTTTTGCAAAAACTGCTCTTTCAATTCCTTGATCTCCTTTTCCATTGCACTGTTCTTTGGAGGCATCCTTCCTTGCAACTCTTCAACTTCAATTTGCAACCTTTTAGCTTCTAAAGACCTATTCCATGTGCTCTCATAGCAACTGATGCAGGGATAGGATGTATTCACCTAAACAACATAAAAAATGGTTAGATCAATCACCAAACTAATCCTCAAACCCTTACAATACTCCTTTCACCATATGACTCTACCTTGCCAACTAGGTTTGCAGACCGGGTTTACACAACCTTTCCTCTCAGAGTTTCTCACCACAACTTAACTCATGATAGTCTCAAATACCCTTCATAGCCAACTTCAACATATCTCCAAACCAAATAGGGTTCCTTTTTGTAAAAACTCTCAAAATTCAGTTACATCGTTGTCCTAACAGGTCAATTAGGCCTATTTTTCAAAGGAACTACTCTTGAATCTTACAAGAAACTCTCAATAACCACTTAGACCTCTAAGAAAGTCTACAAAAAGCCATTTTCAACAATTTTTAAGACTCCAAACTTTCATTCTATCCCTGACCCAAGAAACCCTTGTTTTCACCATTTAATGGTAGGATTTTTCCAAACTCAAGGTTTCTAACCACTCACAACCTAGAAAATTCCTCCAACACACCTTATTATGTCTACAAAAACTCTCAACACCACCACATAGCCTTCACTCACACTATTTTAACAAACTCTCACTCAAAACCATGTTTTTCACACTCTAGTTCATCACTTTCATTAGGACAGTTAGGGTTTTGTCCCTGAAAAACTCACCATTCCAATAAAAACCTAATTCCAATCATCCTAAACTAACATAGCATGCCCATTCCATAGAGACACAATGACGACAGTTTGTGGAATGGACTTAAAACATATTTAAATCTGCAAAACCCTTAACAGGGTATACACTACCTGTTACAGTGAAATGAAGATAAAACACCTCAAAAATAGTTTCAAAATCTCAAACCAATTGAAAAAAAAAGCTATTGCACCCCTCTACCAAGTTGAAAAACTTATGGAGTGCAAGTTTACCATACGATTTCATACAATTTGTTGATAATGGAAGTTTACAGAGAAAAATACTAAATTTTGAACAAATAACAGGGGTTCTCTTATTGGTTCTTCTTCAAAATAGCTTCAACAACCTTTGAAAATGAAGGATTACATGTTTTTATACATTTATTTCATGAAACTTCCTACCAAAACTGACCAACTCCATTACAACTTCCACTTGACTGTTGGTATCCCTGAATCTTGCATGTTTTTGTAATTACAATATTGACAACTTTTGTTAATTTTAACAAATTTGCACTTTTGAACCCAAGACCTTCTAAAAACCACCAAAGTGACTCAAAACACTATTTGATGATCACATATGACCTTATTTAACATATTCCCTGACTTGACTCACTGAACCCTTCCTTGATCCATAATAAACTTTATTTACCTATTTTGTACTTTCATACATTATTGACAACATTGCACCATTTCTTTACAAAATTGAACCTCTACTTACATTCAAGTGGCCAATGAGGCCTTATTAACACAAAAAATGACCACAAACACCTAGTCTAACCTATGACTCATCATTTTGATCAAAATTAGAAGAAACTAGTTAGGTGCTCCTGCACCAAGAAGGAAACTTGATAAAGGCCATACATGCATAGTCTCAAATATTTCTTCCAAACAATTCATGTGTAAATATCAAATGAAATTTAAAATAGAGGTTAGATGCCAATCTAACAATAGTTTGAGCTTTAAAAATATAACATGCCAGAGAAAATCATTTTTTGCAATTCTACTTCTGGAAATAGTTCTATAACCTAAGAAAACTAAAGAAACTTTTTCCTGAGATAAGGAAATTGAAACTTTGAACCAAACCCTTCCTTCTATTGCTACCTCTCCTTTATAGCTGAAAAGAGAAAACTATTGCCACAATCTAGAAGTAATTGCTGCTAGATGTTGGAATTTGATAGCTCACAATTTGATCATAGATCTTTAATTAGGTCATAGCAATCTTTTCTCATCAAGTCTCTACTACTGCATTAATGCACTTTAGATATTTAGCAAATATAGTTATATGAGAATGATCATATCTTAGAAAATAGCCTGGAATAATTTTGGTTGACCAATCATGCAACCCAACAGCATTGACTCAAAATTTCCATCTAGAAAACCCAAAGGGGACAACAAGCTCTGATAAACTCCAAAAGAGATCACTTCACAAAAGTGCAAACTGCTTGCAGTGAAGAGATCACGTGTCAAGTAGGTGGGGATCCTTAGACTCATGAAAATAGTCCCTTGAGAAAATCTCCACTAAGCTAACACGTGTCTGGGCTCTCTCCCGAAAGGAAGGTGATAAATGAAAGCCGCACAACCACCATGTGGCACATTGCACACCTTTTTGACAACTTTATTTTGAGTACAAACACATCCAAATCCAAAAACATATACAAGATGAAAATAAAAAATGATTAAGGAAAAATTACTTCATAGTTCTGGTGACTAACAGGGGGCCTTCGCTTGTGGAGGCATGAGCCTAGGCCTCTGGTAATTCTTGGAGTTTGAGGAAAGTGGAATGTTGCTCCTCCCAATCTGCATTAGTTGGTCAGACGAGAGTACAGATGAGCCTGTATTCTTGGTCCAGCTCGAAGACTTCCTTGAAAGAAACAAATCCCCATTTGGCAGAAACTACCCCAAGGTGATAATAAAGTCAAGAAAGACAAAAGATCTCGCCCTCAATTTCATCAATAGTGGGCATCGCACTTGAACCTAGGAGTTACACAGAATTATGGATCTTATGTATGATTGCATCCATAAATTTCTCAACTGATAGCACATCTCCATCCGATGAGAGAAGAGGGGGTAACCCAAAGCTAACTAGGACACCAAATTCCTTGATTTCATTGACCTGCTTGTTTAGCACTGTTTGACATTCTTTGCACCTTGTTGCGATCTTGTGGCAGTTGATGATCATGTTTACTTTGATGGAGGTGGCTCTTCGATCAAGAATATCTACACCTTTTAGGGCCTCATCAGTGGCCACTCCCAACCTGGAAATAAAACTTTGTGATTTCTCCACTCGAGGAGCACATGTCTCCAAAACTTGATCGGTCATCGGGTCAACCTTTACGTTCAATTCCTGAACATCCCTTAAGAATTGTAAAGTAGGCTTGAGAATGGCAACAACAACTGTGATCCACTCCTAGTGTGTGGATATCAACTCCTTTAATATCGGGAGGGGTCCAGACCTTTGTGTAGCAACTAACTCCTGATTGAACTAATCCTCTCTTGCTCTTGCGCTTTCTTCCATTTGATTCTTTTCTCTGACGAAATTTTTCAGTTCTGAGTTCAACCTTTTAATCTCTTGTTTTGACTTTTTTGCTTCTGCCTAGACCCTTTGTAACTCATTAGAAGCTTGAGATCAGATGCTATCCATCTCTCTTATGTTTTCCTGAGCATGTTGGTACTTTGCATTTGTCTAGCGCTTAGTAGCCAGCTCAACTTTCAACTTTTCAATTTCAGCATAAAGTTGAATTTGTTCACCTTGGGCCTCCACGAGCAGCTTGGATGTCTCTCCTTGCTAATTTTGTACTTCCCTTATGCTGGCCATCTCAAAATCTCTATCCCTAATCTCATTCTGCAGCATGCTCACTATTTCCTTTACATTTATCAGCTCTACCTCATGCTTCTTCAACTTTCTATTCAACCTCTCATAATCTGCATGTACCACTTTCTGGGTGGCCTTAGATAGGACCACTTTATGGCATGGGTGAGTTTCATTCAAATCCAATCCCATGGCTCAGATATCATAATCCTCCATATGTATTTGTCCCTTAGGCTTAGACACAAGTGGCCTCATGGTAGTGATCAATAGAGAATTCTGCTCTTCATTGAAGCAAACTTCAATCTTCTTGGTAGCAAGCAACACGGTGTTCTTTAATAGTAATTTTTTCTTTCTGTCCTATCAGGCCTACTTGGTTGCATTGACATGCTCTTAGAGACTCTAAGGGGTATCAATTATTATTTTTGCAATGGAAAAACCAAGAGGGAGACCAATAAGAGTGACATAAGGAGAAACATCAGATGTATGAGCATGCAAAGAAGCAAATGGGAGTGTTATCATAGAAAAAGGTGGGATGCCATATTGAGATTGAGTGGGGGGGAACTAGTCAGGGTGAAAGGAGAAATGGGTGGAAGTAGGGGTGCTTTCCTAGAAGTGGATGGACTGGGAGTGATGGGTAACACAGAAACTTTAGCTCTTTCAATGGGGGCCCTTGATAGGGTGATCAAAGAATCAATAGCACTCAAAGCAAATGTTACTTGTTCAGCATGTGGGGTTGCTTTAGAAGGTTCATTAAAAATGGCAGGGGGTTATTCAGGACTACTAGCTTAGGGTCTGAAGAAATTCAGGAGCAAAGGAGTAACCAGAGATACAAAGGGAGGAAGAAGAGAGGGAGTAAAACTTACCTCGATCGCGGTGATCAAAACATTTTGCAAAACAAAATCCACTTCTTCTCCTTAAAATTATGCATTGGGTGCACCAATATCCTAGACTCATCTTCTTTATGCATGACTGAAACTAACATGTTCTAATCCTTTGGCAGGCGATCCTTCCGAAGCTTGGCCTCTAACAACTACAGTGGACCCTCCTAGGGACTGTTGGGTCCTTTTTCCTTTACTTCGGGCACTGGCAAAGTCTGTAGCTTGTGAGTCTCTCTGCCTCGAACCTCTCCTCCTGTCGGATTCCTAATGACAAGAAGTATGATGCGAGACCTGCTCTTCTTCAATCTCATGACTTATCTTCAAATTTCTATTGTCGGTGTTAGCCTCTAATTGATAAATATCCTCAAACCTATCATCATGTGGTTGAAATTATTTGACCATTGGGGGATTTCATCTCTTGTCGAAACCTCCATAAGTCTGCCTTCTTTCTTTTCAACCATCCCTTATGTTTCAACTATGAGTTGAGGGATTTACCCTTCAAGATGTTCTTCCGATACTCCACATATAGCACATAGAAGTTTAGCCATTTTGGTCATTTGAGTGGAATGTGGGCCAAGTCAATATAAACTTCTGAGATTTCCTAAGTCAAATTCCTCCTTTCAAAATACTCCTGACTCTCATGTTTTAGAGTGTAGTTCTTTATCGTATTGTAGTCCCACATGTCATAGATGAGAACCAACCCTAGGGCCACCAATAGATTTGTGAGCTCACCCTCGGCCTTCCACTTGTTCAATGTTACCTGACTATTGGAAATTGTAAGGAGAAGAAAATATATCTTTGTCTTGTTCCTTTTGGTGTCATAGGTGTTGTTGACAAGGGTTGTCTAATGGCATGCCTCCAACGCGAAAAATCTATCTATTACAAATTTGGGGGATCTGAAAGGCTCCCCGAAAAAACCATGAAATCTGACAAATGTAAAATCCTCTCTAAGGAAATAATCCACCAGAGTTGGAAAATTTCCATCCATTGTGCGACCTCATGAGAGAAATGGCCCATAGGGTGTGGCAACAAATCTTGAAGCAGTAGTTGTAGAAAATGATCTACAAACTAGTAATAATCCCATGTTTTTGAGAGTATGTGGGTCCCTACAAAAACTAGCTAATAGTAGCCTTTTACATCTAACCTAGACACTTGCATATTTTTCTCTAGCAACTTAGAATTTTGATGCAAAACTAAGTGAGCCAAGAAAGAAGAATACTTGAATTTACACTTAATATCATAATTCTTCAATTGCTATAGCATATTTTTGGCTATTATATCAACAAAATCATAATATTTATGGTTCTTCTCCCTTTTGAGCATAAAATCTAGGCCCATATGGAAAGGATAGACATCCTTATCATCATCAAGGCCGAAAACCCAAGCCAGCATTGAAAAGACAAATTGCGCGTCTTTCTTGAATTGTCTGCATGAAAGAGGAAAAGAAAGATGACCTCTCTCAGGTCTTTCATTTACTTCCTTCTCATAAAAACTTGTTTTCCTAGCTATTTCTTCCCCCAAAAGTCCATTTTTTCTTCATCAAAATGTTCAGCACCCTAGGTCGTAGGGATACACAACATATCCTATATGGCCTTGGCAGAAATTGTAACTTTGATCCTGTTACCCTCAATGGCTCCTATCCTTTTGTTGAATCTTCTGGCACATGCGTCCACTAGCTCTAGGCATGGGTGTATGATAGAAAACATGAATTTTGGTAGACCACAATTCTAGAACCTAAATGTGAAAACTTCAGATGGCCAGTGCTGCATCATTCTTTGGAGTGTACCCTCCCTAAAACCTTTAGGGCTAGTTGACAACCTGGGGTTGAAAACATTGTCAGCGACATCCTGCACCACCTCTCTTGTGATGCATATATTTGGTTGCACCTTTTTACAAAATTCAAATGGCCACTCCTTAAGCTCAGGGGCATTGGTGAATGAGTTACGCCCAAAGATATCAATGTAACCAGGATTTTTTCTTGAGGCTCCAACTTTTCTACCAGACGTTGATGGCTCCACCATGGTTGTGTCAATAAGTTTTAGAGAGTTTCCTTAATGAAAATGACCACTTTCCTTTTTCTTCTTAGAAAAATATACTTTTTGGTGTAGTTAATTGCCTTGCACGTACATGGAGCTAAGGCTATGCCATTACTGCTGGTCGATTAAATGATGCCACCGAGGCAATACGTATGGATTGGAGATTCGTATCCCTTGGGAATGCCAAAAACACCATGAGAATGGAATTAGTACATTCTCCCCACTGCCTCTTTCACAAATAAACTCATTGCATTGGAAAACATGTAATTATTTATGAGAAACATGTTGAATTAATGCAAGGTACTCTTGAAGAGATGCACCTATTTAATTTGTCATATTTTAGCACTTTAATCCATGTCTTTTCACATAAGTAAACTGGTTAGCGCTAATGATGGCAAAGGACACATGTCGATGATTGGAATATGAGAGCATTTACACCCGCCCAAATTTATTTCCCAAGCCCTCCTATTATATTCTTCGTATGATTTATCTACAATACTTTGTTCACTTTGATATTTTTCCATTGTCGTCCGGTCAAAAATTGACTTCTCGTTGGTTGGGTTCACCGGCCTATCCTTTCTATATATAGCTATGCCACCTTATTGGAACATTCATTCAAAAAATATACTCTTTAAGTTTAGCAAGCTTTTCTTGCTATTTCCCATTCCGCCAGAATTTGTTGCTTTCTCAGAATGTTTGTTGGCCTAGGCACTCCTATTCAGCTTCTCCCATGAAGGCCACAATACTGCTTTGTGGGAGAGGTTACCAGTGACAAAATTAAGCGGTTGGTGAAGAGGTGCAACCACCTTGCCTTGTTCATGTTTAGGTGGGTAGTCAACCAGGACTATATTGATGATGAGAACCAGCTCTGGAGCAACTGCAATGTTCTTTCTCACTTCGTTGCCTCCCTACTCGACCTGGATGTTGCTAAGCCCATGATAATTGAATTGTGTCGCTAGATGTTTGATCTTGAATTGATGGAAGGGCTTGGTTAGATAGTGCAAGTAGCTATCCCTGGCTTCAGCATTCCAATCACCATGGATCTCTATAGGCACGTGGACTATGGGATAGATGTATTTTCCTTTTCATCTGACTTCTGCACCATGGACCTTGAGACACATTGCTCATCTTCTCAACTAGTGGCCACCTACTTGTTGTGGGAGTACATCATGGAGCATGTACCAGGGCTTGCTTGGACAAAGCACTTCAAGTTTCTGGTGTAGAGCCACAACGACTAGGCTAGTGGTCTATACTTCATGGAGTCCACGTGTGTTATCTGTTCACCCCCCTTTTGCATCTTAACAAAGAAGAAGAAGAAGAAAGACTCAACGACGATCCACTTCGACTGCTGAACAATAGTTGGAGGCCTATCTTTACTACTTTTTGCATGTTGCCTCCTTTTTGCTTATTTTTTCCTTTTGACTCTTTTTGGGTTTGCTCGAGAGAGCCTCATGTTTAAATATGATCCTCAGGCTTGTATTACATTGTAATTTTTTTGATGAATATAATATAATACAAACTTTCTACTTCTTTTGTGTTTTTCTCAATGGCTTATTCTCAAAATTAGAACGTATTTACAAAAAAATTTACATATGGTACATAACTGCTAAATTTTTTAAAAGAATTGCATGCTTAATGGAATAATTTTAGATAAATACCATTCACCAATATCTCCAAAATTTTTCATTCCATGTCTTTAAGTTCATACGCATTCTTTTCCTTCACACACTAATTCAGAAGGGTCTCTTCCACAACACTTGAAATTTGGTATGTTGACCTAGTTTCGTAGTGCACTCATCGTACTTTAGTATTAGGCTCCCTTCCCTAAAATCTCGGTTGGAGGTATTTTTGTCAAACTACCACTTCACTATTTGCTGGTTGCCAATCATGGTTGTATGAGATTTTTCTCTATCTTCTTCATGTTTTAGGAGTTCTGCCAACCATACTTCTATTCTATCACTTTCTTCAACCTCCAGGGATTTCAGTAGTTGTAAGGTAGGAATTTCTATGGAAACAGGTAACACTACCTCTTTTCCATACACTAGTTCATAAGGGGAGGTCTTCAGGATCTGCTTGGGAGTAATCTAGTCTGCCCACAGGCAGCTCTCAAGTGCTTGTGCCAATCGCTTTGTCGTTCTAACCCAATGCGCTTGATTAACCTAATTAGATTTTTGTTGGCTGACTCTGCTAACCCATTTCCTTGTGATTAGTAGTTTGATGAATTTTTAAGGTAAACCCCATGTTTGATAGAAAAATCATACATCCCCAAACCTACAAAATCATGAGCATTGTCAAATATAATGGTTTTTGGTGAGCCAAATCTAGTTACCAACTCTTCAAGGAAATTAACAATCTCACCCTTTGTATAATTTTTAGGGCTATGGCCTTCGTCCACCTTGTGAAGTAGTTGGTCACCGTAAGGATCCACTTGTGACCAACATTCGAAATAGGATTTATCATTCTGACGAAATCCAAACCCCATTGAGCAAAGGGTTCCTCAACTACAATTGGGCTCAAAGGAAAAGTGGAATTCTTTCTTTTTCCAACAAAGAATTGGAATTGAGTACACTTTTTGCACTAGGTGGTGTGCTTCGAAAAACATAGAGGGCCAATAATATCCTTCTTGCATTATTTTCAAGGCAGTAGTCTTAGTGGAGAAATTTCCACCCTCGGGACTGCTATGGAATTCATTAAGAATTATTTCCACTTGTGGCTTGTCTAAACATCAGAGCAAGACACCATCACAATTTCTCTTGAATAATATACCTTCAATTAATACATACCTAGTGCCCTACAGTAAGTAGTATCACCTTTTATGGGATGGAAGGCTGGTCGGGTAGTGTCCCTTTTGCATATATTGAGTTTGATCTACCACCCAGGACATGTCAGACGCAAATTGGTTTGAGTAGACTTGATCAGTCTCCTTTTCAGCTACGAAACTTGATTCTTGTGCAATGTATTTGCACAGACCTCTTCCCAAAACCAACTTGGTTTGTCTAATGTTCACATCATACTCTAGGATCTTGGTGATCCAATTTTCCCTCAATTTTGTTATCTCGCCTTCTATGATATATTCTTGCACACTGGGACGTGCAATGAGAATAGTGATTTTATTGGCCAACACCAAATGTTAGAACTTCTTTAGGCTTTTGACAATGGAAAAAGCCTACTTTTCTAAAAAAATATACTTGGCCTCATAACCTTTAAGAGTCCTTAAATGGAGTGCAATAAGATTCTCTCTATTATTTTTCTCATCCTTCTGAGTGAGTATCAAAGCTATGTTGTGTTGGCCACTATATACATAGAGTAATTGTTTTTGGAAAAGTCTAGGTTAACCAACATTGGAGCAGCAAATATAGCTACCTTTATCTAATCAAAAGCAGCTTTGCCTTCGGGGATCCATTTGAAAACTAGGTTCTTCTTAAGCATTAGCATGATTGGTCTTGCAATGCCTACAAAGTCTAATATGAATTTTCTAACAAAGTTGATCTTCCCCAAGAAGGACTACAATCCTTTCTGATTTACTGGTATGGGTAACTCGATTATCGATCTCACCCTTTTGGGGTCTATTATTATTCCCTCCTTTGACACTACAAAACCTAGTAGCTTACCTTGGGGTACTCCAAAAACACACTTTTTGGGATTCAAGGAAATCCTGAACTATTGACACTTCTAGAAAACCTTTTTTCAGATGATCAAAGTGATCATATTTTTAATTTGAAAAGACCATTAGGTCATCCAAATATATGAGAATAATTATATTGATTAATCCCTTGAAAGCAATATCCATTCCTCGTTGAAAATTTGCACCAGCATTTGAAAGTATGAACAATTTTGAGTATGCAAACGTTCCCCACTTAGTGGTAAATGTTGTCTTATGTTGGTCACCTTCCTTTACATATACTTGGTTATAGCCTTAGAAACTATCAAGCAATGAGAACATCTCTGATCTGACCATGGTTTGCAGGATCTACTCCATCGGTGGACAAGGATAGTGGTCTTTTAGTGAGGATTTATTCAAATCTTGGAAATTGACACATAGCCTAATATTGCCATTATTTTTCCAAACTGGTACAAGATTTGACACCCAGGTAGAATGCTTGATCGAATATATGATCTTTGAATTGACCATTTTGGTGAGCCCTTGCACCATCAACACTTTGACTTTTGGTTTGAACGACATTTGTTTTTATCGAATGGGATTTGATCCTTCTGCCAAGCCAATATGTTGAATTATGCCCGATTCATACCCTCTAAGATCATCATATGTCTAAGAAATAACTCCATCATATCTGAAACATAACTACTTTAGTCTTTCCTTGTCCTTTTGTGAAACTTCCCTTCCAACTTTTAACTTCCTGCCACTTCTGACATCAAGCTCTTCATAGTCCCTTACATCCATAGTGAACCTCTACTTGCCACTTCTTGCGTCTTCATAGTCAAAGAGATTTTAAAGGGAGATTAATACTCGAGGAAGCTTGTTGCCTTTTAACTACATAATTTGTTCTTCGCAAAATTCTGCTCCTAGCTGTGAATAGTTGGAAGCTCCTCATGACTTATGTATAAAGGCAACAATCTGATTGTCATCCTCAAATACTTTCTAGTTTTGATCATTGTCAAGGATTGCTGGTTAGAAGATGATCTGCACTACATTTTGCTTGGTTGAATAAAAAACTAGTTCAAATTGTGAACTAATAGAAGCCATATAATCAATGACATTGTTTTGAGATCAAGGAATAACTTGTATATTGAAAGATTCAAAATTCTGAATCAGATCCCATATCCAATGTTTGTACGACTTTATTCTTGTGTTCTTTACAACTGATTTCCCACATACTTAGCTCACAACTAATTCAGAGTCTCTAAAAGCCTGCATTTTCTTTACACCCATTCATTCGATGAGGGTAAGACCATGGACCAAGGCCTCATATTTTGCATCATTATTTAAGCATGAAAACTAAAAGTGAAAATATTTGAGGTTTTTCAATCCTGTTGGGGACACTAGTCGAATACCCACTCTAGAACTAGCTTTGCATTTTGTGGCATCAAAATATAATGTCCATAGATGATTGTCCTTCAGGTCATTATATTCCTCTTGATCCTTTATCAATTTTGGAAAGAATTTACAATCATCAAAGATCACATAAGTGCCTAGTCCTGTTGCATGAAAGTTTATAAATGGATCAAAATCAATGAATTGGTTGAGTAGCACCTCTTCCTCGGGAGTCCGATCACTTGTGTCTTCTTCATCTTCTAGCATCTCTACACAGTATCTATCTTGCTATGAGAAAGAGGTGTCTACTGCTTCAAAGCATAGGAATGCATTATCTGCTATGTGTTTTTGATGCAAAGATTCGGACAAAATATTCATCTTCACCCCATGATTGGTTCTTAATATCAGGTGGGACCAATCAAGTGCCATATATCCACTAAGCTTCATGGAAAAATCTCTTGAAAGACGCATTCTAAAGACCAGGGGAATGTCTATCACTACTATTTCTTGTGTGACTATTTGGCTTGGACATGAGAAGAGGGTTAAAGATAGATCTTTTATCTGACTGATGATCGAAACCTTCTTCATGTCTAATTGCATGATTCCCTTCTCAAGGGGCTCATATTTAAGTTTCAGGACATCGGCCTCTTGTTTTGGCATGACCATTGTGCTAGCCCCCAAATCAATCATGTTATTATGCAAAAGCTTATCTCCCATAATAAGTGTTAAGAAGAAAGGTGTGGGATTTGGTTTTCTTACCTCTTTCTATTTTACATTGTCCATGTCGTTCACATAAGTTGTTGCTTTCAAAGCTCGAGGGTCTGACACAGGTTCTTTATCTTTTTTTATATCACACGACAGAGTCGCATCTGTATACAGTGTTCATTCTTCCTTCTTCAATGCTTCCCGAAGCAATGTCTTTTGTTTAAGGATAGATATGATGTCCCATAGATATACATTGGCAAGTTCCTTAGTTGTTCCACCATGTTGATCATTATGACTGGTTGGACCTTGGGCTTAAATGGTGGTATCTCTCTTGTCTTTGGGGAAAAAAAATCCATCATGATTAGGCTTAGCATCTTGTTCATCTCCTTCTCTGGCAACAACAGGGTGTGCGGTTGTGGATTAGGTTAGACAGTAGCTCTCGAAGCCTAATTTTCTTGTGGCAATGGTTGACATGGTTGAGGACATGGTAGAGCTTGTTGCACGTATTCTCCCATGA